>PTEX01000005.1:535535-812244 GCA_003342815.1 Eudromia elegans | reverse complement strand
TCAAAGAACTTCTAGTTTAGCAAGTAGCTAACAGGGAAAATAAACAAAGGAACAAAACATGGCAATTATTGGAGAAAAAAAAAGTATATGGTAGTAGTATATTATCAGCATTAATTGTAAATTAATGATCAGTTGCACAAAGAGTGACCTTCAAATGCAATTTGGGACACAAAGACTGCTCTAGCTTAGGCATCTGAAAGATAAATCTCTAAGCATGAGCTCATCATTGCCAGCTTAGGAAACAGGTGCCTTCAGAGGGCAAATCATAACATCATAACACCGTGAAAAGCATATCTTTCTCCATCGACTATAGAAGGAAGAGTGAARGTAAAGACATTTGACTTTAAAATGTCTAAAATTAGGTGAGATGAATTCGAACCAACATGTCCATGTCAACACTTTTTGGAAGAATAGGAATTTCATTCCCATTTAATTTTGTAATATTGGAAATGTGTTATGCTATGATCTGATAAATGCTGCTAAAGAAGTACATTTTATTATATTGAATGTTAAAGCTGGGAAGGAAAAATATGTTAGAAACTAGGAAAAATTCTTAGCATCATTTTGAAAGTATTGAGTTCATATATGATGTAGTATGCCTTCATTGTTTCTTTATGCTTTAAATGCAACTGAACACAACCAAAAATGTATTAAATATTCTATATAACATATTTCCTGCTAGGCTTCTTGCTGAAAATAGCAATTTTTCAATGGTGTCAGTAATAGAAATTGACTCATCCCAGCTGACTTGTTTTCATGTATATAACAAAGGTTTTCTTGTAGCAGTAAATATGTCCATGAATAAGGTCTGTGATTTATATTCATAATAGTGAATGTAACATGGTTTCTTGGGATGTATATACAAAGATACACATATGCATGACTGTGCATATCTCCATATTTGTACACAGTCATTGTTTATGTGCCTTCCACATCTCCACAAAGCATTGAGAAAACAAGCCTGACACTGCATGTGAGACACTTCCTATTGCCTGCAACATCAAGTGGACCATACTCTTCATCCAGGACCTGGACTTTGCTAAAATCTGTGGCCAAAGTGCCATAGTCTTCACTGTAAGTTAGATTAGCTTGCAGAGAATTTCAGAGAATTGTAGAGAATTTGCAGAGAATTTCTCATGAATTTCAACCAGTTCTGAATTTTTGCTTATACAGACCTAGGCATGGTAGTGGACTGCCTCATGTTCAGATCAAGTATTTTATTTAATTTTTTTTTTTCAGTCATAAAGTGAGATTAAGACCATTGGTATTACAATGGGGAAATARTGATGAACCATCATTTGTGTTTTTAAACATAACCAATTTTTCACCCTTCTCCAGAAAAAAATGGGCTTGAAAATTGATGGGTGTGCTTCAGTTGCATGAATATATGAGTGCAGTGCTATTTTAGATGCCATAACTTATCATGATGGCCTCCAGARGTACTCTAGAAGTGCATGGTCTTCCATACACCCTATGTCATATCTGTTAGCTCTTTCAGCATGCCTTAGRTGCCCTGCAGCTTCTCAAATACCAGTAGCTGCCAATTAAGAGATCCAAATAGTATAGATGATAGAAAAACACTAGCACACACAAAAAATATCTCCCCCTTCTTATGTTTAAGTTCTGTATATTTAACTGAAAGAGATAGAGTTGCTGAAATCTGCTGCCTGACCTAATATGCAAATAATCCCTTGGACGACAAAAGGCTACTGGGATTTYTCCTGCTGTGAATGTTATACCCAGCCTTCAAAAAGAGGTCCTGCCTATTAAATATGATCAAAAAGTGGTATGAATGGTTCAGAAAGGTTTTGTGCTACCTTTAGGGAAAGTGTTGGAAAAGTAGGTCAACCAAGCAAATCAGTCAAGGGAGAGAGGAAAGCAGGACTGCTGTCAACATAGACGAGCTTTGGAGCTTGTTACAAGATATTACACCACAGTCTTTGAAGTGAGAAAAAAAAGAGTGTGCTGCCATTGAGAAGAGGAGATGGTGGGTATAAGGGTAACTATATCCCTTTACAAAATCACTAGTTGCCCTTTCTCCATAAAACACTGTTTCTGCCCTCTCTGTTTATCCCCTTTCCATGACTGGTGCAACCCAGCTTTGACTCTGAGGCTGTTACCTCTGTGGCAGCAAAATTCAGACTGAGAAAATTTGAATCAATTTTGACCTGGCTGGAATTTGGACGTGATGTTGCCTACATTAAGTCTCCTTAAGTTGCTCATTTCCCTGCAAATCCATCTGCTTTTGCTGAGCAACCTAAACATGAGTGCTGAGTGCTCAGGTAGAATCACACATTATTGACTTGATCTTTCCACAGTTGTTGCAATGAGAGAGTCATAATTACCAACTGTACTAACTGCTTTGGGATCTGCAGAGGAAAGTTTGCTGTGGATTGTAGTAATCTAAAGCTTTGGCTTGAAATCACAAGCTTTTTGTTTTGGAGGGAGATTCTAGTACAATAACCTCCCATGAAATGTTTCAASTCTAGTGAAGGTGCATTCTTTCACAGGAAACTATTTTGGAAGTATTTCAATGGTCTTCATTGCTTGAGAGTGTAATCTGAAAAGTGATTTGGGCTAGAAAAAAAAGAAATAGGGATTTGTTTTTCTTTTAGTCCAATGTCAACATTACAGTGTTCTAGAGACCTGACAAGGAAGACAAATTAGTTGATGAAAGTCTATGGTTAATACATTGTTTGGAGCTAATACTGTCAATCAGTTGGACAGATAGAAATTGCACTCACTGACATTTCCAAATGCTTATGAGGAGCACCGTCCTTAAAAGTGCTTTCTCTACCTGCTGAACAGCTCGTGTGTAGTGTTGTCTACACCGACAGCCTCCTTATGTGTTGTAAGTGCTAAAAATAATACAATTAAAAAGATCCTTTATATAGAGAGAGATATATATGTATGTATGTATGTATGTATGCATTTTTGAGGCTGCGCCCAACTTACATCATCTATCTTTCTAACTGCTGCTTTAAATATGGAGTTCCACCTCACCACCTCACTAAATAGAAAGCTATGCTGCTTTGCTCAACAGACCCCCTGGAAGGACATCACAAGAGCTCTCCACCAAAAAGAATAAACTCAAGCTATCTACAGCAGATGAAATCACATGGTCTTCATCATGTAAACACACCTAATTTTTGACTGAAACCAAGCCAAAAATACAAGAACCTCAGAATTCACCAAAATTAACTTGCAAATAACTGCCTCTAAAGAGGGAAGATGGTGATGTAGTAGGTGTCGGCGCCACAAAAATTAATTTTGTAGTTTGTTTTAAAGTTTCTAGTGTCGTGATCAACATTAGGGGCTGCTTCTTGAATCAAGATATTTCTGTACCATTGCTCCTTGTCTCTCTCCAGGTAAGAACTTCTTTCAGGACAGTGATGCAGGACAACTGTTTTCCAGAACTGCCAGTCATGAGCTTAAGGTACCTGTATTGGTTCATTTAATCCACAGGCTTTAAAAGATCTTTCTGTACATGTATTTATGCCTCCATGTTTGAATGAGCCTGATTTCTGTAGGAAAAAATCCCCTTTTTTTACAATCCAGCATTTTAAAGTTATAGTTAGTACTTAAAGGGAGACATTGAAAGTCCTATTTGCTTTTGAATATATCAACATTTTAAAGAGATGATAATCCAGCTTGTTTTGTTGGTAATAGTTCATCRAAAAGCTCCTAGTTGCAGATATACTGTGGCCAAACAGCAACAAAGCCATGATAGAAAATGGATAAAAGTATAAAGCGCTAAAAGTCAAAGAAAATTTGTTACTTTGTAGCTGCTTCCTGGGAGACATCCCAGGTAGAACATCTGTTTCGCTTGCTGTGATTGAATGCCAGGGCTGATGGATTGGTTTAATGGAGTCCTTATTAACAACTTGCAGAGACCAGCATACTTCTATACCTTCTAAATAGGAAAACATTTTTAAAATCCCAGAGAATACTAAAGGCAGCAAAAATGTCCTTTGAAATAAATGGGAAACTTCTTACCTTTTTTTTTTTTTTACAGAAAATGTAAAAAATCCGCTTGTCATGTTTGTTTGAACTGCAGAATCTTCAAACGGCCAGGTAAGCTGAAAATCCTCCAAGTRAAGACTAGGCTAATGCTTTTTAGGTTTGCCTTTTATAGAAGATTACACTGAAGAAAAAGAAATACAAGACAGAATCACAGAGATAAGCTGACAGGGTATGTATTCAGTCAACTATTTGAACTTATGACTATGCTGGAATTTTTCAAAATAATTCTTCAGAATAATATTGAGGATTCCTCTGTGTGTGTGTGTGTGTGTCTATATATATATTTATTTATTTTTCTTCTCACTTCTCCCTCACTTCCCAATTATATTATTAGGAGCAACAACCCTAAATGCTCCATTCTTCTCTGGCAGAAGGTTTAAAAGACCTTRTGAGGGTGAGTAAGCAGAAGCATGGGCTGAGTTTCACCCTATGCAAGCTTTTTGTTTATTTACTGTCTTCAAGTCAACAAATTCTGAGAAGGTGGAATGGTAGACATTTAAAAAGGAGCTTAATCATTCCAGTGAAAGTATAGGCAATAAATGCTATCAGATCTCTCCTTTAACTTATTTGGAAGAATTTATGCATGTTCTGAAATTACCTGCCKTTCAGTATGCAAGCAAATACAAACAGTGATAAAAAATCCAGCCAATATTAAATTGGATCTTACATGGACATAAATAAACTCTATATCTCTACCACTATGCCATCAATCAGGTTGGTCTACAGATGTAGTATTTATGCCCAAAGGAATTACTTTTGCTTCTCTGAGTCTTTCCTTTATAAATCACTCACTGAAGGGAAGCTGAAGAAAATGAAGCAAGGAAGCAATTAGTGCCTTGTGTATGATCTTGAAAGAAACACATACTATATTGATCCAAGTTATCATTTAAGAAAGAGGATGTCTTTGGAGTTGTGGAAAGTCTGCACCAATTCCYCTCAGGGCTGCACCCACTGCATGTGGTTTGTTGACTGTTATTACATTCATTACAAGTGAACCTAATTGAACTATGGCTGTTTTAAGACTTTGGCTTCTCCCCACATGCCAGTTTGGATCTGCGGGTTTGGCAACACGTCAACATCACTTTTCCCARCTGCTCCTTTTATGCACAATAGTCCTGGGTGCCACTGGCTCTGTTTTGATTTCTTTTCTGGAGGTTTTATCTTTTCTAGTGGCGTATGAATGGAGCGTTTGTTGTACTGCTTTTATGATAAGTGTATGGTTTGTTCCTACAGTGCCTCAGGTCTGGTGCTGAGAGCTCCCTGCACAGAGACTTCCATACACATATAGTAAGACAAATGATTTGCAATCAGACGCACAGCAAGGGGACAATATCTGCTGGTTGAAGAACTAAGCTACAAGCAAATCAAATTAGGTCTGGGATGAAGGACAATATCTAAAACATATAATGCTAACTCAAAAGTCGCACCAGACTATTTGACTAGCAGGTGTAAGGAAGTTTGAGTTGGGTAGCCAATACAGAAGATAAGGGCATGACATTGCCAGCTCCTCATGAGCCACATCCAGCTTGCTTACCTATAGGGACATGTTTTGGCACAAGCCTATTACAAGGCTCAAACTGACACTTGTTTTTATTACAACATTTGTCAAGAACTCTGAGCCTTCTCCTATCCTACCCTGTCTCCCTTTTGGCATTTCTAAGCCAATAGGCTAATAATTATGCCATCCTTTTTCATGTAGCTCATCACGTACAATGGACAATTTTCTCTATAATGAGTTTGAATATGATTTCTTTAATATAAAATTAGAGAGATATAGTGTTATGGACACATTAAGGTTCTATTAGCAATAAATGTTTTCCTTTGTTGGCAGCAGTATATTCCCCTGCTTCCAAATGAATGTGTACAGAGTGAACAAACTGAAAAAAAAAAAAAAGTGTTTAGAAAAGAACATGTTTTTGTTTTGTTCTCTAAGGCTTTTCAGCTTTAACAGTCTCAGGAAGCATTCATTGCATTTTTAGACAGCACTATGGTTGCACGCTGGGGAAATAAATTAGTACAAAACACCTTTTCAGGAGTCAGCTGACAGATGCAGAGTAACAAGACAAAGGTGGAACGTGAAATAGAGATGTGAATATTAATCATTYAGCAGCTGAGAGATAGGTATCTTTGGAGTCCCAGCTTCTCAGCTGGCTTATATCAACAGAGATTTGTCAGAGCTGTGTTGATTTATACCAGGCAGGGAACCAGCCTCCTGTTCCTCCTTGGTAAGAGATGTCTGTTCAGCTCACTAATGGAGGTATTTTGAAGAACAAGAACGTTATCAAGCACCAGTTCCCATTGACACTCGCTGGCAATTTAACGTCTAATTCCCACTRCTGACTTTGAAATATCTCTGCAGAMAGCYACTGCTTTGCATTACCATATTTCTATRTTTGCATGGATCAATGTTCCCTGGAATGTGCTTCCATTTAAACAACCATGAGATTTTCATTGGGAAAAATAACATCTAATGGTATGTGTTGCCAACTACTGACTTTTTTTTTTCTTTAGTGTGTTTTATGAAACATAAAGAAAGAGGTAATGTGTGTTTGTCTGAAGAGGGGGAGTTGATTTAGTAATAGAACTGTAGTAATAGAACTAAAACAATGATGAGAGTGTGAAATTCATCATCGTGTTAATTTGATACAGCAAAGGATGACTGCAGTGAAAGACACCCTTCCTAACTGTTAATTAGTCTTCCACATAAACAACGGGGAACCGTGGAAACTTCAAACAAGAAAGCAAAGCACCTGTATAGCATGAAAAAAATGTTGTTATAAACAAGAAGAAGTGGCTGAGAGAATAGCTGTTATTCCCCTTTTTCTTATGCTCTATTGTCTTCTAGACATTGCATACGTCTTCTGTTAATAACTGATAGGTAACTATGCCTCTGAGCTCTGATGTCACAAGTTATTTGTGCTTGAACGCATAGAAATGAATGCACCTCTGTTCGAAGCAGTTCCCTTTCAGAGATTTGCCCGGCACTCAGGAGGGTATAATAGGTCTGCTCTGAAATTGGTTCTCCAGCAGCCTGAGTCTATAAAAATGTATAAAACCACCTTTCATCCATAGGTGATTATGGACTGGGAGCAAATCCAAGGAAATTAATGAAACTATTCCATAAGGAAACAGCAGAACTGAAGAATATTTTTGATAGCCTCTGGCTGGCAGGGGCAACCTGACACAGCAAATGTAGAGAAAACAGCATTGGTCATGTGTGCAAAAATCAGGTGTGAGGCAACCAGGTATGATTAGCTACCCTGGAGGCTGCACTGAATGGTAATGTCAGGAGGAAACCCACCTGTTTATGATCATCCTGTTTATGAAAGCATGGGGATCGAAAGCCATTTTATCACAAAATAATTCCCGTTGGATGAAACCTCTGAAAGTCTCTAGCACAGCCTCCTTTTCTAATCAGGACTATTTYTAAATGTGCTGCCTCTTATTTAGTCTGCTAAAAGCTACTTGTTGTGTCCCAACTCTGACTGAGAAGGTGAACTTACTGAAGCCAGTAATTTCTGGTTGTGTTTGATATGAAATTAGTGTCCTATGAGTACTTTAAATCAGTGCATCACGGCATAGAAAAATGGAGGAAAAAAAAAAAATTCTATTGCCTTGGAAATTTATTTTCCTATTATCTTTTCCCCAAAGTAAGGATGAAAAGCAAAATGTCATTGCCTAAGAACAATACACTTTTAGTCCTCATGCTGTCTGGAGTCTGATGTCAAGACCTCATTTATTTCAGTGACATAAGAATTTTTCTTTCCTATGATATTTCTTGATAATATATTGAAGAAAATATCAATATATGAATACTGGTATAGATCTGTTGCAGTGCCTAAGCTTAGGGTTTGTAGAGTAGGATGATTTATTTCAGCTGAAGACTTCTTACTTAAATCAGCTCTAAACCTGTCTTTTGGTATCAATGGCAGTATGATTAGTTGTTAGGATATCCTAACAGTGACTAAATAATGTTACATAAAACCGTCTCTGAATTTTTTAACTAACTCTTCTTTCTTTGATAGCTCTGTGGACTCTACAGCTTTCTGTTCAAAATCTACATTGGGATAAGGTATATACCAGTGCTTCAAGCTTTTTTTTTTTTTTTCTTTTTTAAAGAAAACATAGAATTTTGACTTAACTATTTAAGAAATTTTTAAAAATATTACTGCTAGCTGTATTTTTTTATTAAACTAGGTTCTTTCCTTTTCTTCTTTCAGATGTTAAAAAATCTAGGGATTTCCAAAAAATTACTGTTGATGCAAACTGTATAATAATAAAATATTTTGTTGCTACCAAAAGTAAATAAATCAGTTATGTAAAGTGAATAAAAGCTACAAAGCATCCAGATGGAGCTCTCTAGCAGTCACAAAGATAATCAGAATTTTGCTTAGCAACCAAGCTTTAATTATGCTAGTTAATCTTGGAGGTGGAAACAGAAGTAGAGTGCTTAACTAAAATTGATTGAGTCTATAAAATGTCCTTGAACAAAAGAAGAGAAATAACCTGACCATTGCAAACAAAGCACACTTGAAATTATTTTGTCATCTTGGAGGTGCATGATTGATCACTTATAAGTACATTGTCAGCAAGATGTTACAATTTTCCAATAGTTTTGATAAGCTGCTTCTGAAAGGAAACAACTGTTGGGCTGGGAATAATGAGGTTGGCGTGACTTCAGGTGAAAGAAAGGCATGATTTCTAATCTATATGCTAAACAACAATGTAAGGAATTCTTCAAGACATTAACCAACCACTCTTCCCAGTCCAATTAGTCTTTCTAGGAATGTAGATACTTCAGTGGTAACCATGACTTCCAGMATAAATCTGGGGTGGAAATTATCACACCAGATATAAACCAAGAAAACCATCTAATCTTGTGCTACAAAGAGTGGKAACAGAGAGACACCTCCAGAAAACAAATCTTAGCTTAAAATTCTCTATTTTTCCACTGACTTTATGGAGAACTTTAACTGTGTAGCTCAGTTTCTGACATCTCAGGGGTGGGTGAGATTTCCCACAACCTTAGTGTTTTAGATGTGGTCAAATCAATTGCCCGTTTGATCAGATTGGGCTAGGTCTTGTAATACAAAATGCTAATGAATAACTTCACTGGAGTGTGTGGAGCTCATATAAAGACAACAGGCATAAATAAAATAAAATTAAAAAATCAAGTCTGTGCATTAAATCATCTTTTTAAATTGATTCCCCAAGACTTGAAGCAATGACAACCATGAGAACAAGCTTAATGTTTGATGCCATGGTAACATGATTAATTTTCACATTTTTTTCATTGTGTTCATGAAAGATATACATATGAAAATCCCTGAATATATTTGAGTTATGAAAGCTTCGGAAATTTCTAGTGACATTGAAAGCCCCTTTTGCAGACAAAACCAGACAATAAAGTAATGGAAAAGTTCAGTTAAAATTAATGGAAGCATTACATTTAAAATAAGAAGAACCTGTAAMAGCTTAGTCTGTTACCAAACTCCTGAAAAGAGATGGAAGGAGACATCACTGAAAACAATGAGAGAGTATTGCTTTGACCTAAAATCTGTTAAAATCAGATTCAGCGCCTTGCACGAGAGACTACATAATGAAAAGTAGTGTGTTATGGCTTCAGCATGAGGACTTTCCTGTGACAAGTCTGGATTCAAATCCATATTCTATATGTGCATAATGTGGGTATGAGGAAATCTTTATTCTGAGTGACCTGACTGGTCTGTTATGCAAAATGGTCTCTACTTCTGTATTGAGATACTGCCTGTTTGGACACCTCTCTAGTGTTTGTTTGGACCTCTCTTAATGTTCTTCATCTGTCACCTTTTCTGATGAGAAACCTGAGCAGATTTAAGGTTCTGGCCCTTGTTTACAGCCTAGTGTAGGTTACTGTTTGCTCAGGTTATTGCCTTCCTTATTGGTTTCTTCTGTGCACTGGAAAAGGAATGGGAGGATGTTTGTCTAAGTGAGAASTCCAGTAGCTGGAATAAGGCCTAAGAAGCAGAGCAACACCAGARTCTCATTATGGATTTAATTTTAAATGACTGAACATTATTACTCAAGAGTTTAGAGCATTACATGGAAGCAAAAGCTCTTATTTAAATTTGGACTAGTAATCTCTTTTGATTCTTTCAACTCGTGTTTTAGCATTTGAGATACAAGACAATATTTTCTTTAGATGAGCATAACTTTCAGGAAAAYTCAAACTCTCTAGAAATACCATTGTCAGAAGATTACTCAGATTAGCTTTTATTTATGTTGATACTGAAAATCTAGGAAATAAGAAAGCTTTGTATTTAAATTTTTCAAGRTGTGATTCTCAGTTATTCAGTTGAAAGAAACTATGCTAAGATTATCAGCACCATCTGGTAACGGTTCATAAGCTTACAGGAGTTAAGTGTGATGAAAGCTGATTTAACAACCACTGCAGGTGTCTCTTTAGAGGAATCATTATATGACTCTCCTGGATGTTATCCACCAGGAAGTTTATTGTTCTGATTTTTATTCCATTCTCATGAGCATTAAAGAGAATGCCACAACTTTAGGAAAGCTGTATGTTAGGGAGAAATACATATTAGAGGTGACTTATARGCTTCCTTTTATTGATCTGACAAATTAAAATAATCATCGTTAGTCCATCCCTTGCTGAAGAGGCTTACCAGTCTGCCAGGTGGCAACCATCATTTTGGTAACATATTCTGGAAAGACAAAACCTCTATCCAGTCATCCTGAGACAATTGCCAGCACCAATGTGATTCCAATGATAACTATACGGGACGTGGAACAGCAAAATGAAACACATGGTCTCAGAAGCTTTTAAAAACCACTTGGCTTGACAATAGTGTCACTTGGTGCCAGCAAATACCTTATTTTTCTGGGGTTTTTTTCTCACATAAAGTGTCCCCAGGGTGGATGGGGCATTGCTTCTTCTCTTTTAAAGATGCAATTGGTAGCAAAGTGAGCAAAGATGCAGACATCTGGGCTAGCTCTGAGCCAAAATTCTTGATGCCTTTTCAAACAAACAGCTTATCCTTCACGTTTGCTGGAGGGTAAAGAGTAAGAAAAAGCAAACAAAGCAATTCCCTCATCCACACACACATCAGACTTTGTAGATTTTGGTTCTGTAGATGCAGACTTGAACTAAGCCAATGAGAAAGGTCTCCCATGTAGGTGTGATACACTGCCTCCCTTCTACTCTTCTGCTCAAGCACATCTAGGTTTTTTAGGGCTAAATAAAGATGCACAGAGCCTCTTTTCTCTCTGTAGTTGCTTGATTAATCCATGGATTTCAGGCAGGGGAGCAAGGTAAAAAATCATAGAATCACAGAATCCTTAAGGTTGGAAGGGACCTCTAGAGGTCATTGAGTCCAACCTCCTGCACATTCTGGGTCACCTAGAGCACGTGGCACAGGATTGTGTCCAAGCGGGTTTGGAAGATCTTTGGAGAAGGAGACTCCACAACCTCTCTGGGCAGCCTGTTCCATGGCTCCCTCACTCCCTGGTCAAGAAAATTTTCCTTAAGTTCCTGTGGAGATTTTGATGCTTCAGTCTATGGCCGTTTCCTCTAGTCCTATCACTGTCCACCACTATGGCCACCACTGAGAAGAGGCCAGCACCATCTTCCTCGCTCCCTCAAGGTATTCATATGCACTGTTTAGATCCCCTCTCATCCTTCTCTTCTCCAGGCTGAAGAGGCCCAGCTCTCTCAGCCTTTCCTCATAGGGCAGATGTTCCAGRCCCCTAATCATCTTYGTRGCCCTGCGCTGGACTCTCTCYAGCAGCTCCACATCCCTCCTGCACTGKGGAGCCCAGAACTGCACACAGTACTCGAGGTGCGGCCTCACCAGGGCTGAGTAGAGGGGCAGAATCACCTCCCTCGACCTGCTGGAGACGCTCTGCTTAATGCACCCCAGGATCCCATTGGCCKYCTTGGCCACGAGGGCACACTGCTGCCTCATGGTCAACTTGTTGTCCACCACGATGCCCAGATCCCTCTCTGTGGAGCTGCTCTCCAGGAGGTCRGTCCCCAGCCTGTACTGGTGCCCTTGTTGAACTTCATGAGGTTTCTCTCTTCCCAGTTTTCCAGCCTGTCCAGGTCCCTTTGGATGGTAGYGCAGCCCTCTGGGCTATCAGCTSCTCCTCCAAGTTTGGTATCATCASCAAACTTGCTGAGGGAGCAYTGTGCGCCTTCATCCAGGTCACTGATGAATAAATTGAACAGACTGACCACTGGGGRACACCTCTAACCACAGGCCTCCAACTGGACTCTGCACCACTRATCAGCACCCTTTGAGCCCTGCCGTCCAACCAGTTCTCAATCCATTTCACTGTCTGCTCATCTATCCCACGCTTCCGGACCTTGCCCAGGAGGATGCTGTGAGGGACRATGTCAAAAGTCCTGCTGAAGTCCAGATCGATGACATCCACCACTCTTCCCTCATCTATCTACCTAGCCATTCCATCGTAGAAGGCTATTAGGTTAGTCGAGCATGATTYCCCCTTGSTGAATCTAAGCTGACTACTCCAGAGCACCTTCTTATCGTCCACRTGTTTGGAGGCATCAGCCAGGATGAGCAGTTCCGTCACTGGACACAGAATCAAAGAAAAGATTCTTTTCACCAACTTCGTATCATATCACCTTATTTTCATGATATGTACAATTTTCTGCAGCCCAAATCRGACTACCCTGTTACACAGTGGTGCTTCTGGCAGTGAAATTTATTCGCCATGGATTTAAAAGAAAAAAATGAGATAAAAAAGAGAGAGCAGGTGTTCCTGGCTCCAACAGGTATCCCCAGTAGAGGCATTTCATATTTTTGATGCACCCATCTGTGTGGCCTTACCTCAGGTGATTAGTGAGTATAGAAGATGTGACATTTGCAACTTACTGATATAATACACTGGCCAGCACTGTATCAATCACTGCTGCCAGATGCAAATGCGGGCTGTCACCAAAGAGATTTGAAAAGATATCCCTTTTCCCAAAGCAGTTTTATGTCAAGATGAGATCAGTGAGTGAGCTTGAACTAACAGAGACGAACTCCTTTGAAGTCCATGGAATTATACAAATGTCAAGTGAGGTTAAATCAAGATGCACACGGTAAACCTTTCTTCTCTCTATTGCAAACTTGTAACTGCACCATCACAGTAGTGGGACTCTCAAACTTCTAGATTTCTTTCACTGTGGACTAGAAGTGTTAACATCCCTAAGACTCCAAAATGCTGATCTCAGACAGGATCCCTAAGTTTTCTCATGTCCCATATTTCTTTCAATCCACTAGGTAGAATTTCAAATAGAATTTGTAACATAAAGTTACAGAATTCAGCACATTTCCCT
Organism: Eudromia elegans; assembly: GCA_003342815.1. NCBI lineage: Eukaryota > Metazoa > Chordata > Aves > Tinamiformes > Tinamidae > Eudromia > Eudromia elegans. The sequence continues at coordinate 798,881 of PTEX01000005.1, read as the reverse complement.
TTTTATTTTACTCTTAGATTTATGATACACAGAACACTTTGATATTTTGATCTTATTAAGCTCCAGATTGGCATGGAAATAAATATCAGAATTTTCCATATAGAATCACAGAATGGTTGAGGTTGGAAGGGACCTCTAGAGATCATCCAGTCCAACCCCCTGCTGCATCAGGGACACCCAGAGCACGGGGCACAGGGTGGCATYCAGGCGGGTTTGGGAGATCTCCAGAGCAGGAGACTCCACAGCCTCTCTGGGCAGCCTGTTCCAGGGCTCTGTCACCCTCACAGGAAAGAAGTTCTTTCTCACATGGACATGGAACTGCCTGGGTTTCAACATGTACCCATTACCCCTTGTCCTGTCACTGGCCACCACTGAGAAGCGTTTGGTCCCCTCCTCTCTACATTCTCCCCTCTGATACTTGTACATATCGATCAGATCCCGTCTCATTCTTCTATATAACAACACTAAAAGTCTTTATCCAGTTCTAGTCACTGAATTTTTCAGATCTTATTATTTCTCCCAGAGTGTGGCTAGGAGGTTATTTGCTGGGAGTCGCATCCCTGTAGGTAGATTGGACTCGGAGTCATGCTGACACACTATTTTCCAGGTGTTTGTTTTCTAAGACCTGCTCAGAATACAGATGAAATGAACATACGACTGCTTGTGTTTAAGTCTGCAAATGTATTCTCAGTGGTGCTTTCAAACATCTACACCTATTCAGACCCTATTTTCAGTTATCCTGAAGCATGAAGCATATCCATGAAGCAGTATCCTGAATATTGCAAGTTAACCAGAAGCACTTAAGTTAGAAACTAAAGTTATCATGTTCAAATTGCAGAACCTAAGCAGCAGAGTTTCCAGATGCCTCTTAATACTGTGTGACATAACTCCTGTCTCCTGCCCTAGACCTTGATTTCTGGGTGGTAACAATTAAGCCAAAGGGATGGGAAGGGGCTGCCAAGTATTATGATATTCCCTTGGGCATACTGATATAGAGAATGGGAAATTCAAGACCATGGATTCCAACACGTTGGGATGCATCAGCCATACCAGCTGGAGGACTTCAAATGTCTCAGTGTTTTCAGTGGACAGATATCAGCACTCCCACCCACTGGACTGATCACCGGAAAACTGAACAGTTCCCTGGAAGTGCCTTACTCGAGAAGGAACCTGGGGAATCCAGACTTCTAAACTCAGTAACTCAGATGAGTGCCTGCACTGATGGAGGATGAACGTTATCACCGTGTTCAKTGCTAAATGCTATAGCAGATTCTTAGCAGTTTAAGTGGGTATCGTCCTACTGCAGTGTTATACCAGCCCTAACCACAGCTAGTCCCRTTAATGTGTCTGGGACTCCTTACAAGAGCCAGTGGGATTCTGCTCTGGAGAAACATGGACTTTTCTTCATCCATAGCCCAAGTTTCTCCTGGAGTTTTAAAGCTTTCTAGTGTTACAGCTTTGAAATATTTATAGAGGCTGAAATGCCTTCTTGGGAAACATTCAAGCTGTTGTTTTAAAAATGTGYAAGTATGACTTGCTTTAAAATCTATTTCTCAGCTTGGATGCAAAATACCCCTTCTTTTCACTACTTGCTTTCTAAACCTTTGGTTTTCAGCAGGGTGGGTTTCAGCAGAAAGAGAGAGACATCCTAGATATTACAGTTTATCAGTTTGCCTTTAATACCACTAACACTGCAGCAGTGATTAGTGCTCTCTTTTTTGTCATTAGCTGGAGATAAGCAGAGGATTCTTTGCTGTGATGTCTGCAAAGGCAGGTTTTATTTTGTTCACCTTGCAGTATATAAAGCTCTCCTTGGGGACAAGAGTGACAATTCTTCTGTCTTCTGCTCTTTCTGGGTCCATCAGTCTGAAATGCTCTAAAATGCTCTGTCAGTTAAAGCTCTGCAGAGGAGGCTGGTGGGAAAAGAGGAGGCTGACATMGTTATTGATTGGCTATTTTCACACAAATGACAATCTTGTAGATCTTTCATCTTAGTTTCATTTCAGTTCCCAATGATATATGGCTATAAATATAAAAACTAATAATAATAAAAGCAATAATGAAGAATGATAGCAGTTTTATGGAAACGATGATGATTATTATAGTATCAATAATTTCAGATTGCACTTAGAGATTTTGCAGCTTATTGTATTTTATAAAAAGGTCAGCAATATTATCCCTGTGGCTTTTTTGACAGTGAAATTAAGGAATAAATAGGAAAATAATGTGTTGAGGGTCGTTCTGCAGGGTGATRGAAAAGCTGGGAACTGAAGTCAGGCTCACTGATTCCTAATGTCGCTATTTATCCTATGCCAACATATCATAGGCAGGATAGCAGGTACTTAAAGGAACAAAACATCACAACATTAAATACAAATCAGCACATGTAAAAGAGCCAGAGTAAACAAAAATAATGTTAAGGTTTCTGTTTTCCTTATCATTGGTACGTTTTTATGAATTCCAGAGTTTCTCATTTATTTCAAAGATGCAAAGGAGAMAGAAATTGTGAAAAAATTATGTCCAGTGACTGTTACTATTAAAAGATCYGCAAAACATCTTTTTCCTGACTAAAAGATCTTGGCATACTCTTGCAGGTGAGACATATAATGGAGAGTAAATTACTAGTGATATAAGGATGTTCAGGTAAAATGAAGGTATAGAGTGTGTATAAATAGGCTGGCTAGCAACTTAGACACTGGCAGGCTTACCTGTCTCAGTCACAAAACAACTCAATCTGGAGCCAATTCTCATATTCTAATATATGATTTGATTTGATCAAGGCTGTGATACTCCCATGCCGCTCTTCTACTTCCACTACAGTCTTTCTGCTGGAGAAATTTGCTCTTCCTGGACACCCTTCCCTTTGGGAGAAAACAGGAGTTTATCTCTTATCGCTCTACTGAATGAAAAATAAYGATTTAACCTCACCACCTAACAACACAATATTCCTCCAGAGATGGTCATCAGTTGCCACTCTTCAGTATTTGGATTTCTGAAATTATCTTCWATTCTAGCTTTTCAATGGCCATGCTGAATACCTCTGTGAATTAAGGTAAAGATCAGAACACAAACAACCCCAAAAGCAGAACCAGGAGATAGATGAAGAAGGTAGGAAATTCTACTCTTCTGATGCCCTCAGAAGTTAAGTAAACACTAATTTCTGAGCAATCTATTTATCCAGAGGAAATCCCAGCTTGCCAATTATTAACATTACTTCTGATTAGCTCAGCAAATCTCAAAGGGTAAATGCTACATTAATAATGAGCTGTAGGCACTTGCAGGATGTACAAAGTTCTTGCTGTACTGGCTGTGGGAAGTCCCACTGAGAATATTTGTGGAAAAGTGGTATAAATAAGGAAGCTTTTAAAATGCCCTAGATTCTCAATGACTTTTGGGGTAATCAGATTTTTTAATATCTTTGCATTTTTTCCTAGGATGGTGAATAGCAGTTGATTTAAAGCAGTTGAAAAAATCCAAAAAGAACAGGATTAGCTTTTCAATTTTCCATTTAAATAATCTAATTTTGGACATTAGACTTGGTAATTAAACATAGTTGTTCATATTTTCCAGTGGTGCARATTTTTCAGAATAGATTGATATCTTATGGAGCCATTCCAATTTGCTCTTATAAATGATTTTAAATCCAGGTTTCATGAAGCATCATGGATTACTGCAACAGAGAAAAGAAGCAGGTCTCTTAGTTACTAATATAATATAGAAAGCATACACAGCTGGACTATGTAAATAATTGAACTGCATAGCCAAACAATAAAAATGATGGACTGAATGAAGCCAAAAAGCTTGAATGTAGATGCATAAATGCGATGAAATATTCCGTTCAGTTGAAGGTGTCTTCATAGTGAAAAGGTATCATTTAATAACTGAAAATCTTTTCTGTTTGTTTTTATTTGTTTGAGTTTGTCTGCTATGGAAAACCAGACATTTTAATTAAGATCTGAATATATTTGCCTTCCAAATTATTTTCTTCCAAATTTATTAGATAAACATTATGTTTTCATTTATTTTTTATTACTAAACCAAGTTAATAATAAGAACTTTTCCTGGTAAAAAACAAAAAGTACAAGGAGAAATGAAATATTTTATTGAGTTATTTTTGGTTAGCCAAATGCTAAATGAAATTTTCTATGCAGAAAGATTAAACTAGCCCTTCAGCAGTTTGAAAAAATGATTCCTGGGAAAAGAAAAAGAAATTATATAAAAGGATTAGACCTGATTTTCCACTGTATTGTAAGCGGCATAATTGCCTCTCATTCATYGGGTTTCTTTATTCAATTTACGACTAAATTAGTTTTTTTCAGCCATGTATAGATGAATTAAATGAGAAGGTTTGGACTTCTCTCTACACTAAATTTGCTATCACATGAATTAATGCAGGAATACACACCACCAGTCAAGGACTGGGAAATGGGTAAATACTTTGTAAGATGAAGAGGCTGATTGCTTTCTCACTGTTCAGCATGTATTAGTCCCAAAGCTTGAAACATARTAATAAGCTAATATATTTTGCTTCTGCATGGATAAAAAATTCACCACATTGAATCAACACATCTTTCAAAAATATTCATATTATTTTGAGGACTAAATATACAAATATAAATATATTGTATTTTTCGTGGCTTTTTTTAAATATGGAGTTTTGAGCTGGAATACTGCTAGGAAACAAACTTATAACATTTGTATCTATTACTTAAAACAGAAACAGAAATTAGAATTATTTTCTTTAACCTTTAAATTACTTGTCAGAATTGAATGGATGAATAAATGAATCAATGAGAATCTGAAATATTCCATTATAATATGACCACTATACACAGAGTAAAATATATTTATGTCATCCAAAAATATATACTACAGAAGTACATGATATATGGCATTATAATAAAACAACTACAATAAATCCATGGCCGTGTTTATTCTGGTCAGTATTATTTGTCATTCTCTGCGGCTATTCTCCCAATATTATGATGCTCAGTGCCTATACTACATATAAATCAAATTGTATKTTTTTGCAGAGTTTTATATTTTGTTTCCTTAAATAAGTCAATGYAGACTTTGTGCTATAAGTAAAATAAACCAAATATAGTTAGTGTCCTTCGGCTGGGAAACAGGTTAAATCTCTAAGGAACTAAATAAAGCCTTTCAGGAATGCTTTGGTTGGGATGGTTGGGATGGTCTTGYAAAAACACCAGTCTGCCACTGAAACTGAACCCCAAACCTTGAATCTTGTTTTCCAGAAAAGTTTTGAGTCAAAATATTTCATTGCTAYAGAGATGTGTGTGAGAGAGATTTTAAAATCAACTGAAGGAAATTTTAGTTTGAAGAAATATAGATTCCTAATTAGCCATTGTCTACTAGGGTATAGGCTCCTAGAATTTGTATTATCCATATTTTAGTGTCTTGATGACACTAAAGTGTGATCTTTACCTTGCCTSTGTAAAGTCAGAATTAGGAATTTTTATATACTGGGGTTTTTAAAAGCTCTTAGGTGCCTAGCTTCCAATTAAATTGCTCGACATTTTTAAACACTTAAATATCTTTGAATATTTGCTTCAAAACTCCTGCTCTTTGTGCCCATTGCACACAATCCCCTCAATTAGAGTAGCTTAGCACTTCACAACCGTTAATAGATTTTATCCCAGTGAGACAGTAAACTGCTCTCACGGCTTTTATAGTCTGAGAATGGAGTGCATAATAGAGTTAGAGACATTCCCATGGTCAGGCTGCCTGGGATGAAGCCAAGAAGTGAATGTTCCTCACATTCAATCCACTGCTGTATCTGGTCATCCCTCTGTTGTACTTGCTAAGAGCTAGAAGAGGGACAAGCAGAATGAAGTCTTGTAAAGACTTTTGCCCCTTTCTCCTTAATGTCTGACTCCTTCCCTAATTATTTTACTCCTGATGCTCATAAGCAATAGACTGTCTGGAACCTGGCATGGTCCATGTTTACTGCAGCTTCATTACTTGGAAATTGTAATTCCAACGCTCCATTTGTCTTTGTCGTAAGCAACAATTCTGAGATGCTACAAAGAATAATCTGATGTTTCTGCAGTCCTTATACGTCACTGCACTAAACAGGGAGAACTGCTGCTCATGCGTTTTTCCACAATGCTATCGAGTGCTTTAGTGGAAGACTAAGGTCACAAATACCCATCTGGACTCTTGAGTCTGGACTATTAGAAAAAAGTTCAAGTGTAGCAAGGTGATATTTATCTAATGAAAAAATGTGGAAAAAATAAAGGAAAATATTTTTTAATGCAATGTTTTCTAGAAGTTTTACTTTTTGAGAGATCTCAAAGCTATGGCTATTYATTCTTACTTGGCACTTCATTTTTGCACTTTAAGCATGAATCCAGGGGTAGGTAAGGGAACAGAATCATCACAGTGGTAGAAGTTACGTGATTAAGAGAAACAGGCACAAAGGGCATTAAGACTGGGAATTTATCCAATAGACTGTTTTTTGAAGCATCTAGRACTCTAAGAATCTGAATGAAATTCCACTTGCCTTGCCAAAATACAGCAGAAGAAAAAYTAAATCAGAATTAAATCAGGACATAAGTCTGAATCAATCTTTCTCTCCCTCTATCCGTCTTTACTTTTCACATACAACCTCGATCACAGTAAAGTCTGAGAGTTTGGGCAAACCTACAGTGATGTAATTCAATATAGTTCTTCAGCGAAGCTTCATTAATTTATAGTGCTGAGAATATGGCCATGCTGATATCACCAGGATAAAATTTGATGTTCACTAAAAATTCAGAATATGGCTTTGAAAGACATGACTGATTATGCTACTTTCCCTTCTTCTAAAGAAAGTGGGTATTTCTCTGTGGAACTTTTAATCCCATATGACATTTCAAGTGTTACTAGTGTAATGAAAATCAGAATCATACACAGAAGATAAAAAGAAAAAAGAAAAATTGCTGCAGTCTTAAAAGGATGGCAGGGAAATTTAATTGTTATGTGAAAAATGTTTCATTTTTTTTGCAGAGAAAAGGAGTCTAATAAGGAATTGAATACATGTGTGACAGTGTGAGACACATATTTCCAGGTCYTCCAGCAAGGTAGGCAAAATTGCATTTGGAGGCTCAGGAAGGAGGATGCTGGTATGAGGTGAATGTTTGGGGTAGATGGTAGGGATTAATGTCCATTCTTCTCCTGTCCAGCTATGGAAGGACAGGAGGAGAATAGACAAAGACCAGTAATGCCAAAAATGGGTTGCTTTTCCTTTCTTCCTTGCTAGTGGCCATGACCATGGCTGGTCAGTAGTGGGAGGAATAGCCAGAACACCCTTTTGAAGGCCTGGCATAGARGGACAGGAGTGAGTCTGGGATCATGGTGTTGTCCCTGATGGTCTCTGTCTAGACGTAAGTACCAGCTAAAACTGGCCTTGTGCATGCAGAAGTTTTAAAGATAAAGAGGAATCCATGCAGACAAGAAATATGCAGATTTGTCCAGATTTCAAAACTACAAAGTGGAAATTAATCTGGATTAAATCCCGTAGGTCCTTATGGCAATTTCCACGGTATGTAGTTAATGTTTGAAGACCCTCGWTAGTTTTACAGTGCTTGTGATGCATCTCTTGGTCCATGGACTRTCACCCATTTCTGTTCACCACTTAGTGCTGTCCCTGATGGGGTGTGAGTCCCCAACAGCCCTGGCTTCACAATTGCCAGGCGCATCTCAGAGGGTAGTGCAAGAACTACATGGCAGTTCTAATATGACCAGCCTGTTTTGGTGAAATAAGAAAGTTTAGCTGTACAGAAACAAATGCTGCTGTTTGAGCTGACCTCAGGGAGGAGAGTGGGCTCCGACCTGTTTTATAGACGTAGTCGGGCACTTTGTCAGGTGCAGACCGTTAAGCAGCTTCTCCATCTCTCTACAAGAGCTCCCTCCAGATGTGAGCTATCTGCCAGGCTAGAAGGTACCTGCATCAGCATGGCTCTTTTACACCTATTGCTAACTGCTATTTAAGACCAAGCATATTAACATGGGCTCAGAGCTGTGCTCCCCTGTTTACCCAGCTCGTAGATAAGTTCTAGCACAAACARAGCCAGCAGGCATATCTCTTACAGRTAACTTTCTTATAACCAACCAAACAACCAAAAAAAAGAAAAAGTCCTTTTAGATTATGAATTCAAGATTCTTGGAGATTTGCTGTTTAGCTGAAGGAGCCAGTAGTAGGTGAAATGTCAATAACACTTCATTATTGCACTAAAATAATGAGAAGTACAAATCCCATCACTTTCTATGATTAATGGCCTTATTTGGCTAACAGAGTTCAGAATGCCGGTCACATTTTCATCTGAGCAGTAACATTACTTCCCCGGGATATTTTGTTGCACCTTTATTTTTGAGCTTAACTGTGCTTTCCCACAGAACTGAACAGGATGAAATGTGTCATTTGCTTTAAAATGAAAATAGAAGCAGAAGGAGGGAATATTGATCATTTAACTAAGGACAACGACAGCTTCTCCCTGCCTGGCCTGGAAAACCCAGCAGACAAGCAGAGGTACTTTTGTTATTTATTTATTTATTTATTTATTTATTTATTTATTTATTCCATTGCCCATGCTTTTATAACTTAGTGGAGGCTACCAAAATATGGTTCTACTGTCCATATCTGTATTTCATAATATATCATTCCTCAAGGTATTCTTAAATTGCTCCTGGGAACATCTTCACTTAATGAACCTGAAGTTGGTTTTAAGTATAGACATTTTTAATTGCTGTTTTTCTCATGGCAAGAAAATTCTGTTTTCAAATGTGAAAGTTTCAAGTACTGTACATACAGAATTTTAAGTCATGTATCTRTGTTTATGGATTAAGACAAATGCTTAAAGGTTTCTATTGGATTAAGACTAGTGAATGCCAAGGAAAAGCGATAAGACTGGGAGCATATTTAGTGCAGTAACCAAATTATAAAAAAAGGAAAGGATGCCTAGCACAGACAGAAGTTCCMATCTTGTTACACAGTCTGAGGTATCTAAAATAAAAAAAACTCACTTAAGGAAAGCAACAATTTATACCATATCTGTCTCATTTAAARCATAAACCAGAAAATCCATGCAGCRGAGGCATGGATCACCTCCAGGGAAATATCAACAATACAAAGGAAAAAAAAATCAGCATTATATACTCACTTTGCATTTTTACTGCTAACACAATTGTTGACATTGTAAATTGACTCTTAGCATCATAAATGGCTTCCCCCACACTGTAAAGAAAATCCCGTAGACTTTTATTGGTATCATAAATGGCTTCTTAACATGGAAATGGCCTCCCTCGCATGGCAATGTAAATTCCATAGGCTTTTATTGACAACATAAGTCATACAGTGCATTGCATTTTGCAATCATTTGTTGCTTTTCATTTAAAAACTAAATAAAGGATTGAGGAAATAAAACACCAGGATTTGCACGTTTCCAATTGTGGCCACCCTTGTTTTTCTGCTCTTTTGATGAATGTGTATTGTCAGAAAGAGGTGATAGTCTTGTCTTATGTTTAACTCCCCTTTGCAAAATAATATGGCTGAGCAGCAGTTCACCAGACTTGATATTTCAGCAGGGGCTGACACAGCTGACAGAATGGGTGTATGGTAATGGTAAACGGCAGCTACAGTCTTTCCTGTTCCTTTGGCACCTTCCATTTGCAAAGATCCCAGTGCACTTTGGAAAATAAAATAAAATGCCTGTGTTGGGCAGAAATCAAAAGAAGCACTTCGCAAATTAATAATATTACACTGCCTGACTCCTTGATTTTAAGGAGCAAGGTATTATAATTCACTGCATAGTTGAACAAGATATAGCTCAGAAGCTACATGAGACAATACTGTTGTTAGGGCTCAGGTGTGCCTTTTTTTTCCTACTGCACATACAAGACAGACTATTTTTGCTTAAATCACCCCATTTAAGATTATCTACCCAAACCCTAAATAGAGAACTTAGATCTTGAAAGCCACTGTCATCCCCAACTGGAGCCCCCTTGATCTAAGCATAGCAGGAATGAAAATGTTAGCAAATCTATCCCACCCATTTAGGATTTCCAGACATTCAGTAGACGAAGAAATACATGACTGGCCAACCACAAATCAACTGGTGTCATGTCAGGAACACAGAAATATTTTCAATGTGCAGATCCCCTGGTGGACTCCATTCAAATTATTACAATTTAAGTAATACATAGGAGACTCTCCTCTAACAGACGAAAAGAGAGATAGCTTGTATGAATATATATATATATATACACACTATATATAAAAATGAAATAGTCAAAGGAATTAGAACATTCATTAAAAATACAAGATATTTAGGTTAATTTCCCATTTTCCCCTATGAACAATGCACGGGAGAGGACTTGGAACTCTATTTTCATGGATATCTATACTTCAGTGGAGGACAATTGTGTTCTAATCCCCATTACGGGAACTGTTAATGTATTTTATCCACTGACAGTTTAATGTAAAGTACTATAAACCAGTGACTGTTTAACACAATGGCTATTCAATTCACACTTCTCTGGGAGAATTAGATGCTTGAATTGTTTTCAAACTTTACAGCAAAGTGTCAAAAATCACTTTTAAAAAGTGCATTACAAGTCCTAAATCCATTGCATGCATTTGACCCCTTCTCTTTGATCCATTTACAGGCAAAGCTACAAGATCTCAGACAGACTTTTGGACCTGTCTCTTAAGTAAGGAACTTGATATTTTAACCTGCTTGGGTATGATATTTACTTGTACTAGTTATGGGCAGTGTAGTTCCCTCAAGTCTGGTTTAATCTTTGGACTACGATTTAGTCACAAGGTTATCCTAAAAGTAATCTTGTATTGAAAGAATATACTTAACAACATTCTCCTTAAATATATATATATAAATATAAAATAGGGCAAAATGGACAAAAAATCCTCAAATGTAGATAGTTCAGCTCAAATAAAGTTAACATAATAGTGTCTGCTTCAATCAGACCCAGGATTTGCCAAGATACAATTACATTAACATACATATTATACGTCTGTTCACATAATGTAATTGGTCAACTAGATCTTATTTTTTTTCAGTTTGAGTCTAAAAAACCATTGCTGAACACATTTGGAGAGCAACAGCTTCAGTAGGTTGCTTAACTATTAAAATATTTTAAAATGTCTTTAAAAATYTTCTTAGAGGAGAAAAGATTATATTGTGAAGTTGGTCTGACTTTCAAAGTCAGCTCATTAATCATAGTTAATGCTCCTTGTTATAGCAGATAGTAATCTGTGCTTCTTATAAACYGATACTGCTCACAGCATGAAAATATTTCTGATCCATCTAATAAAAATTTATAGTTTCATTCCCTTCTAAGGCCGATTTCTTATATCCCTTGTAGCAGGTACCTATAAAGTAAGGGAGTTTCAAAAAGTACTTGAAATTTCGTATATATTTACAGACATTTTCTGTGTGTGTGTATATATATGTATACAGGTACAGTATGCATATGTGGATGTCAGATTACTCAGTATTTTTATCAGGAAAGTTTTAGAAAGCTTCAAGAGTGGAAATTAAGCCATGTCTCYGGACCTCTTCCTGAGTTTAACCACACTTAGAAGAACTTTTTTCTTACACGAAATCAAGACCTTGGCACCAGATCCTTAAAAATACCTAGCTTTGCATCATTGTGATTTCAAAGGAAATAACACAGCTCTGTATTTTGAAAAGTCTTGACTCAAATGGAGTGAACATCTAAATCTTGTTCCCAAAAAGCTCTCAGGCATCAACAGGATGTTCATGAGGAAATATATGTCTTGCTGCCATGACTTCTCTATCATGGCTTCCCTGAGACATTACCACATGGGTAACGATGACAGTTTTTCGTTATAAGTTCCTTTGTGGTCCAGTTCAGAATGTCCCTTAGTGAGTTAGCCTTCTAGTTGCTGCTGCTGTTGGGAGCTYCTAATGCTTCCTTCATCTCAAACAYTGTTTCTGTCCTTAGTGGTGCTATCAGTGACCAGATGAGGACACTAAATCCAGACCTCCAGTCCAAAGAGACTCCAAAGATTTATCAGTCATTGTTTTGTAAGGACTATAGTACATTGTAGTTATTGCAYATTAACTGAGCATAGGTTTGATTTAGCTTGTCTCCATCATAACAAAGCACAGGTGAACTCTACATGACAGACTGACTATAGGTAATGCTCAGTGAGACTGGGTGGTACAAAGAACTTTTAACACATTCTAAATACTGTTGAGCCTTCGGTTGTCTCATCTTGGCACTCTATAATGCCATTTTAAACTCACTTTTTAAAAGCACTTGCAGAAAATGGCATTCAAGTCAGTCCACTTGAAGGTATATCTGAAATTCTGAAATGACTAGTATTTTCTTTTTCTCGTTCTCATTTTCTTTATGTCTTTATGACATTTATAATAGAATATCCTGCATAATTTCAATGCCAGCCAGCTTGAAAGGCAAGAAKACTCATAACTCTTGGAGAACACCTCTAGTTGATGTATATGCTTTCCTGCTTCCTACCTTTGGAAAATCATGGCAACAACTTTGTGTACATCTTTATTTGTGAAGAGCKTGTATGTTGCCTTTTCTCTTTATTACTGTGTCTGCCTGAAAAGCCAATGAKTCATAAAACCATCTGGTAGAGGATTCTGACTTCTTAGCTGAAGAAATAACAGTCTGGCACAGAAGTTTAAACTAAAAGAATGATTTAGAAAAATCCTACTTAACATTTGAGGCGACACTAACTTCTAATTTCAGATGAAACTTATTTGGTATCCTAAAATGCCACTTTCCTTAAAGTGGATATGAAGTTACCTTTCTCCCTTCAGTTTCTGCTAGTGATGAGAAAAACATACTTCTGTTTGTCTGAGTATTCCAAGGAAACAGAGTAGTTTCCTTGTGCTACAAATATTGAGTCATTCTTCATTTGCTTGTACCAAAGAGTGCTGAGTTTAAAAATTAGTGCTGGATGTACCTTTTATAAGAGACTAATGACAAGAGCATTGGCCCTAAGTTCCACGGACCCTGCCATCACTGTAAGGAATGAAACCAAAGAACCCTCATATAAGGGGTGGGGAGGACCGATCTTCCTGGGAAGTCTCCATGACCCTCTGCCAAGCTGAGAGTAGGCAGGAATAGTCACTGTATAACCTGCTGTTAAGGTTCCATGTTCCAGAATAACTTTAGTGCATTAWTGTCATCATTTAGCTGCAGATAAGGGAACTGAAATTCTGGTTATGATATTATTTCTATKTTGCAGCTAATGAATAATGTAAAAAGGTTGAGGAAAGAGGATCTAGGGTTCAAGAGAAGTTCTCTTTTTGCACTTTTACTTGCTTTCAAAATCAGGGTTCCTTTTTTCACGAGGATTTCAAATTTTGCTTTCTTGGTATATAGTAGGCAGCTTCAACAGAAGAAGAGAAATAATCTAGAATAGTTCATTATATGGTTTTTAGAAGAGTTTTCATAGTTGCAAGAATAATTTTTTTTTCAACTGAAATACTTAAATATTAAATAAAAATAGGTGGCAATTTCACTTCATATGATACAAATGACTGGCTTCTAAGACTGTGCAGTCTTGTGAACGCCATTAAATGTTCATCTAGGTTTTGGACATGGTTATGCTGTGAATTATAATACCTCAGGTCTTCTCTTAAAATGTTGTCCTCTGTCCTTAAGGTTTATAATCATAGCTCAGTCTTAATTAGGTCAGACAAAAAAGAAAGCTTTCATTGAGCAGATTGGCACTGGAAACTTTCCAGAAACTAGGACCTCAAGGTCAGGTCTGTGATATCTTAAAAGCCCCATTGTTTTTTTCCATTGATTTGTTGTGGTCTACAGCATGGCTCCTCATAAACTGTGCTGACAAGACGTCTCTTAGAATATTTTCCTGAACATATGAAGGCACCATGACCAACATAAGGGTTTAGGAAGACAACTCCCACAAGTTTTCATATAACCACGCTTTCAGGAAAAATTTCTGCAAAGTCTTCCTAGGCRTTGTGTGCAGTTGCTGACTGCTCCTGACAGGATGTCACATCTGTTGTTTGTTTGGACTTATGGAAGTCCCTATTAACTAAGAGTGTTTATTTGGTCTAAATAGTTTAATTGTCAATGCATAAATTRAGACATATAAAAAAAGCACACARAAGACATAYGAAAAGAGYCACAGGAACAATTATAWWGACACYTTCCAAAATCCTATCAAGGCAAGTGTATTTCTTGGCTTATTTCACTACCTAGAAAGATTCTGCCAGGGAAGACACAGTTCCTTGCAAATACCTCCTGTCTTTTTTAGAGATCAGTCTGATATGTAGTCTTTGTAACTCTATGGRGAAAGAGGGGAAAGAGAGTTTACTTTATGAAGATTGTGTGAATAGTGCTTTGCCAGAGTATGAGAACCCAAATATTGAAACAAATCTTTTTTTTTTTTTTTCAAAATTAGATTCTTTTTTCCATTAAAAAGTAGAGAAAATGTACCTTGTTTGTTTTTCCCTATGCTTGTTTGTTTTTCCTTTATTGCCTTTCAGTTTACACCTCTAAAATAAAATGATCCTGATGCTATCTCTCACAAGAAGGTGAACAGCTGGAGTTCTAAAGAAATGCAAAATTGATCACTACATTTTGGTGCATAGATCAGAATTTTCAGAGAAATAGCCTTTTTGTTAATGGTATTTTGAAATGAGGACAGACTGAGCTCTAACACTAGATTTGCATTTGGAGTCACAAATTTTCATATTTTGCAACTAGAATATGTACTTATAGATGAACACAAATTCTACAACAAAGCATCCAATTATTTGAATGTTCAGTGGATGGATCTTGATCTAAAATTTTTCACCTTGATTACATCCTGTAAGAAATCAGAATTAACTTAAAAGAAATCTCCAGATTAATTTTGTGTTCATTGTAGAGTGATCTGATTCCTTCAGAGCAACAGAATTCYGCATGAGAAGAAAACATGAGGGCAAAACATATTGAGCTAAAAGGTCAAAGCTATAGCAATGAATTATCTTTCTGYAGAAGATGATGAATTGCAGTTTTCTTGATTTAATGAAGGTTTTATAAAAAACAGAGAGCACTTGAGTGAGACTTCTTCTTATAGAGCATAAACCAAGAATAGCCTCTTTGATGTAATTTAATGTAAGTAGTAATCTATTCCTCCCTTTTCCTCCTTTTAGGAGTTTATTATTCAAGGGTGATTGGTGTTCTGTAACACCAATAGAAGGTTTAATAGAATATTGTATTATCTACCATCAGTTTTCCTCCCTGAAACCAGTACATCATTTAGCTTAAATATGGCTTAGTATAGAGCTCTGCTCATGGCAAGGGCTCTTTCTTCACGTGAGCTCATCAGAGGCAGATGTAGAGCTAGGAGTATTGTAGGGCAAGGTGGAAGGGCATCTTTGCTTAGCTCTGAAAGGAAAATGTTGRCTGGGACAGCTGTGCTACAGTAAGTTGTTTCCCCCTCATCTTCCCCTTGTAACAACCCTGACAACTCATTATTGCCAACCAGGGTACTATAGACATGTTCTGTAAAAATCCAGGTGTGAGATTTATATGGAATTCACATGAGATAGGTCATTTTTGGAAACCCTAAGGAAAGTATAATCTGTGGCAATGGACAACCAGCTAATGTGTTGGTTCGGCCTCTTTTTTTTTTTCCTTTCAATTGTACACTTCTTTTGGACACAATGAGCAGGAGAAGAAAGTGTATGTAGCACACAAATGTTTTCAGGTTATTGTTTTTCTTTTTTAATCCAGTTTAACCCAGTGATATCCAAGAGTCTGAGAAGTGTACCAGAGTTCCTATTTCCAATGTTATCCTGGCAGAGAAGTGATTTTTTTTTTTGTAATCTAATGAGATTTGTTAGCCCAAGACATTGTTTAGTAATTTTTTTTCTATTAAAAAAAATTCCTTTTTTAGCACTCAGCTTTTTTTAAAAACAGGTGCAAAASAGCACTAAGTGCTAATTCAGCTATGAGATGCCATGAAAATCTTTGGATTGCAAGTCTGCAAAATGTGAGGTGTGCATCCAGATGAAGCACATGGTTCTAGGATARATATTTTTCCTTTCATAGAAATAAGGGACTGGAAGAGAGTGGCAGGACTGCTGAACCTGATTTCCTAGGGAGCAAGTATGGATAAACAATCAGTTCAAAAGGGAGAAATCAGGAACATTGCTGACACTGTAATAGCATTGAAATAGCAGTGACAGAGACCCGCAGTGCTTGAAAAGCCAAATGTCAAAGCAACGTGTGATACTGGCATTTCAAATGAGAATATCCTCTCTTTTTTGATTTTGAAAACTAGAACAATAAGTTACTTTTTTTTTTCATAGAGTAGGTGAAATATTTATATTTTTGTGTCTAGAATAAATTTGGATCAACAGTAGTCAGATGTTTTTGATCTGGATACTGACTTAATGAACTTTAGAAAGTCCAGAAGTGGTACCTAGGGAAAAAAATCTTGACAATGAGGGTGATGGAGCCCTGGAACAGGCTGCCCAGAGAGGCTGTGGAGTCTCCTTCTCTGGAGATCTTCCAAACTGGCCTGGACACCACCCTGTGCCCCGCGCTGTAGGAGACCCTGCGTGTGCAGGGGATTTGGACTAGATGACCTCTAGAGGTYCCTTCCAACCTTAAGGATTCTGTCATTCTATGAATTAAAAGAAAAAATAATCTAACCCTAGCCTAAAAGCAGATCTTGAAATATGTCTTAGGCAGTTGAGCAGATAGAGATCCAAGTGAATCAAAATCTGTCAGCATTATATTACTTGTTTAAACTTGCATAAGCTATAAAACCAAACAACAGAATTTCAGATGGACTTGATAGTTTATGATAGATCAGAGTGAAAAGCATTTGATAAAGGGAAATGTATTAATGTTGGCCACCACCTTCATAGTTTCCAGGGAAGAAAGGGAGGTAAAACTTTTGTAGTCTCAGTTGATTATCTCTTAATGTTATATAGTATTCATATAGCGTGTTTATATAGCTGAAGAGAAACAGTCTAYGTCACTGTGCTTTCTACTCCGGTGACCATAGCACATACATCCATCTCTGAAATTTATACTGGAAGACACATAAAATTTTCTCAAATTTTAGGAGGATTTTTTTCCAGGCTGTAGAATCCTCAAAGAATTAAGCTTTTGTAAAATTCTAATCAAAATGGTTCAGCTATGTCTGAGAATAAAGTTAGTGTTTTTTCCTTTCCATAATAAAGACTTTTTTTAAAAAAAAAATTTGCAGTGAAAAAGGAAAATTTGGGTTCCCTCCTTGTCTTTCTGTTTTTTACTATACAGTGATGTAAATGGCTAAAATGCTAAATGTATACTTTTTTCTCGTTTTCTTACTGTCCCTTCAAATCAAATTCGTATCTTTTTTCCCTCCCTCAAAAATTTTAGATGYTGAATGCTTGAAATATATTTATTTACATATCTTTCATTATCAATTATTGTAGTCATTGGTACAATCAGAGCTACATTGTATGAGAGAGGAACAWAACCAGGACAGTTTCTATGCAAAAAGATATGTTACCCTAATAGATTAAATTTACCAACATAAAATATCCTTTGTCTAAAGCCTTACCCTTGACTAAAAGTCCTGCATGTGAAAATCTAACAAAAATCGTGCTCAAGTTCAAAGTGAATGGAAAAAAGGGAGTAAATATGAAATATACTGCAAATATAAATTTGATTAACTAACTTCGCTGATTTTTCAAGGTACTTTGCTGAGACAGTTCTTGTTAAGAGCATGTGMAAGTGACTGCTGCTCTTCATCGCCGAGGTTTAGGATATCTGAAAGCCAAGGCTATGGGGAGTTGTAAAAAAGTAATACAGTTCTTCATACGCTCTGTCATATTTTTCTTGTTTTCTCCTCATTGTCCTTTGTCACAAACAATGAAAGTCTCTCCCCAGGCCCAAAATGATAGCTTCCAACTGCCTGATGATAAAACTAATACACTGGAAACACAGATTCAGGAAGACTTCAAGGGTATCTAAGTGAAAATTTGATTGTTACTATGCCTCCCCAAATCCTTTATTCAGAGATATATTTCACTCATGGCTTCCAAAAAATAGTTTTATTACTGGCACTGTTAGGATCTCAAAGACATTAAGAGCAGTGACAGCAAAAAAATGTTTTTTAAAAAAAGGCAAAAACTCCCTTCTGATTTTTCCTCTCACTAGAGATAGGACCATTATGTTCAGAGCTGGCTAAGTGTGTATCCAACCTAACCATGCTCAAATCAGTGAATTAGGTCCCCAGGAAGATGGCAGTCATGTTTTGTGTCCTTTAAAAACATGAACAACGCCGCCAACAAACTTCTGGGTTTGGGGTAGGTCATCTTCATTTCAATTCTATTCTCCTCTTTAAGATGCTGTGTCTTTGCCCACACCACCCTGATCTCATCATGTACTGTTTGAACTTGCAGGACTCTTGTTTTTTCTTTTTCTTTCACAAATGCCAGTCTAAATTGCGTTGGCCGATTGTGACTGTCTAGGCTGACAAACTGTGACTTAAATAGGACACTGTCAATTTTTCTCAGACAAGGAAAGGGCATTTCAAAATCAGAAGCCTTCATACCCAAGTGATCTTTTGAATCTGAGCTACTGGCTTGAAGGTTAACATTTAAGTGATGTCCCCTGTCATTAATATGATTAACATTTGTTCTGTGATTGTGCTGGTTTGTCTGGCAGTAACTGCAAAACCAGTGAGACTGACAATGCTTGTTGTTTTCTAAGCTGGAAAAAAAGAGGCTATAAAAAAAGAAGATTCAAAAAGAATTGTGATAGTGGCCTGTCTTAGAGCCGGCAACTCCCCAGTCACTAAGAGGAAATGTAAAAGACACTTGATATTAAATATAGAAGTAGGGTGTAGCCCATGGGTCTGTCCCTGCTGACGTTCTCAATCCTTCTGATTTCAATAGAGAAGTTTTGCCCATACAACCTTACAAAACAGGCCTTCTGCAATATTTTCTTTGAGATGAAAGCATCTCTTGCCAACAGAAGCATGCATCTGTCCATGGTGGCACAGTCTGTAGAAACAGACAAGGCTACATCCCCAGTTCAAGAGGTTCTCGCACATGGGTCCTGATCTTCTCATGGTCTGCACTTAAAAACACTATCCCACTCCTGGGATGTCTTTGAAGCTCTCCAGAACAAATCCTGCAGACAGTTCTGGAGATTATGCACCCTATAGAACCCTCCCATTAACCATTACGGTCAAGGTTGCTTTAAGTCTGATTGCTTCTGACATAGGTAGTCCAATATTTTCCTGGGATTTACTCACTTAAACTTCCTCTATGCTCTCCTTCATATTGTCAGCTTCAGGATATAAAGATGGATTTCTGCTAGGCTTAAACACCACCCTTAAATAATCTTGGAAAAGTTTTTTTTTTACTGGGAAGACATATAAATACATAATTTTCTGACGTTATTATAAGTCAGTGAAGTACTGAATCAGTCTAGTCTTCTTTTAATAAGTCACAGGGAGATCWGGAAAAGCAACATGATTTTTGAGCAGATTGGAAGTAGCAATGATTATCCAAGACTTCATGTAACAGGAATGACTAACTAATCGGAGAAATTTAAAATCAGATCTAATGATGTTGACTTTCAATCACTATCATAATATTAAAGACTTTTATCAGCCTGACAACTGGTGCAGAACAYGCTGTGTGTCTCTGCCAGCGTGCTTGTCTCTGGACTGACAGAAATTCAACTCTCCTCCAAAAGAGCAGSATCATCTGTGATGAGACTTGTCCAGGCCAAATTTAAAGTCATTGCCCATTAATATAATTCTGTCTTTTCTAAAAAATTGCATTTTGCAGCAATAACAAATACACAGCAATATACTTTGGGACATGTTTTTGCTAAAAATATGCTATTACTCAGAATCCTTTTATACTGCATTCAATTTGTTTATTCTTATTAATTTTGGATGGCAAACTTGGACTYCAGGTTTTGATCCCAGGTGAAAGGTCTTGAACTTCCATTGGTGGGTGGACTACTGTCACACAGGAATTTCTTAACCTCTTTCTTACCTTAAAGATACTTTAAGATGATTTGATTATCCRTTCTTGTGAATGTTCAGTCTAAAATAAGAAAAACAATTATCAGATGAAAATAAAAATTTTGTAGTTGAAACTCTGTCAAATTGAAAGCATTTTTTTTTCTTTTGGAAAGGACTATATGATTCGCCTTTCCTCCACCCCCATATAAGCTATTAACTACTTATTTCCCATCACTTAGCACATAGTTACCAACATTTATTTCCCACAGAATTGCAGGGACCACCTGAATTCCAAGCAAATGAATATATGTATTGGTCATTGAAAGTAATACTTGAATATTTTTTCAAGTAACCAGGGAATCCATAACTTCTGAGATTTTAGCACAAAAAGGGCAAKTATTTTGCCTTACTAAAAGAAAAATAGTGATTTACTATTACTTCATATTTGTTAAAGCAAAGCAATCATTGAATAAATCATATCAGATCATATCTAGAACATATGTCAAAAATGACCTTCAATTTCTAGTTATCCCATAGAGCTGTATATTCAAATTATTTCTCCTGATTCTGCTCTCCAATCATAAATAGATCTACAGGATATTTTACTACAACTTAGGAGGATGTTCATAACTATAAATAGAAAAAAAAGAATACCTCCCTTAAATGTAATTTCTATATCTCTGCATCACCTCACTTGATGTTCTTGTTCTGACCTAATGAAAGCCCTAAGGAGGTCATTTTTTATGGAGAATGGAAGAGATGGATTTAGAACTTGCTACATAAATCGGTCTGAATTTGTACTGATTATTCCTTGAATGATGAAATGAGGCATTTATGACTTTTTCATTCTTATCACCTTTTAGCAATAACTAGAAAAAGTTGTTTCACTATTAATTAGCTAGTTATTACCAGAGCCTGTGTTATTCTGTGCATAACCAGATTTTCTTGCTGTAGGCAAATGGATTAATTCTTAATGTGCTGTGTTTGAGAATTTAATAATGAGGCAATATTATTTATTTATCTAAAGCAAGTGTGGAAGCAATTTCAGGGCAGCACACAATACTTAACAAAAAAACTACCCATTTATCCTACTAGAGACTTTATAGGTCCTTCTGAGCAGTGAACATATCAAACAGGGCTTTTAAAGACATTCCTTGTCTCTGAGTTGCTAAGTTTTCCAAATTTTTATCTCTTTACTTGCTATGTCCTGGCTGTAACACAGAAAGGGAAATRCAGCAAATAAACAGCTAACAGTGAAAATGTTTTAGCCAATTTTCTAYGGCAATAAAGCAAATATTTGAAGAGTGCATCTTTTTGCTAAGCATACAGTGTTGCATTGGAAGGGAAGTTGAAAAAAGGTGATAGGTGCAATGTGCTTTAAGGATATATTGTATAGCAAAATCTGAAATTGTCAATGTTAAAATTTGGTAAACAATTCTGTGAGAGAAGATTTGCTGTAAAGCAAAGATGAAGCACTCAGCACACTTCTGCACTCACTTTTAAGGCATCTGCCTAGCACACCCACTGCTGGACATACTGAAGGATGTGCACTGACTTTCAGGAGTTTTCTCTGCATGGAAATGGTAGAAGGATGTGCCATGTTGGTACTTCAAATTGGTGGCATCAGAGATGACCATCCAAATGTTGTATGAATTTATTAGTTTATGAGTCTACRGAGTCTGAAAAGTGGCATATTACTTCTGAGAGGGCTTCACTAACTTAGGTTTGCTGTTTTGCCCATGTGCTCACATGGCCTTTCCCAGCTATTTTTCCATCCAGCATCTCCAGACATTCAAGAATTTGCTAAATAGTGTTGTGCTTGAGCGAGCCTTAAATGTTGCYTGGGCTTATAACAACAACTACATTTACACTAGTAAATGAAGTAGTGATAGGACACAAGGTCACTGTCACTCACTGCTGCCCATAGTGCTGTTAGCACTGCTCTTGGCCTGGTTTTATCCCATGCCAGCAGCAGCCAAGCTCATGATTCCTGCATACAATCCAGTGGATATTCTAGATAYAGATACCCTTTTGGGACCAGTTCAAATGTAGAGATGCAAAATGTGCCACGTCAATTCGTGGCAGAGCCAGAGAACAAGACCTTGCTCTACTTATTTGCACGAGTATATTGAAGATGCAATTACTGACAGRTATATTTATTATGTGTTTCAGATTGGTTATGGAGGAAAAAAAAATCATTTTTAGCTAAATAGTTATCTGGTCCATTTATCCAATCTAATAGCTTTGCAAAGGTGTTATTTAATATAATATCAAAGTACCTTTCATGCAAARTAAATTGAGTATATTGTATATGAAATTACTTCTTGAGGTTTCTGGCTTTTGGCAGACTCTGCAAACAGCTGCAAACACTAAAATTGTAATCAGGATGCAAGTGTGTGTGTGTGTGTGTCTGTTTGTGTCTCCATACAGTAAATGCTAAAATTTTGGACTTCAGCTTGCACTGGTTTCCTTGGAAACTTGCCCTATGTGTTGTACATTTTTTCCTTGTTTCTTTAATATTTTAATTACATCTAGGTCTCAAAACCCTTATCAATGTGCCACTTTTGTTATGCTTCTCCATTCTGGAAAGTTTTTGCAAACATATTTCTGCTATTGTGTGAGAAATGTATATTTCTCAGTGTTTTTTCAAAAGTTTGTTTACAAATTCAAACCATTCTACTTTTCAACTTTTCAGAAAAAAAAAAAAGTTTTGTTATTGCTCACAGGTTTGTCTTTCAGTAATACTTAGTCTTAAAACTGTCAAGGTCTATTGGGCTATAGACAGTATAATTACACATGAAAGCGTTGTGATATAAAGTTGGAAGTTCTGCACATGGCATTTGACAGAGCAGAGAAGTAGATACCTACCAATTCTGATGAGATATTGATAAGGTTGGCAGGTCTGAGTGCCAAAATCAGGAGCTCACAGGCAGGTAAYGCTGGAAGAAAAGTTGTCAGTGTAACAAATGCAACTTTTGAGGCTGCTTCAACCTCTCTTGTCAGACATTTGTGAGCTTCTGCAGTTCTATTTTGTTTTCTTAAGTGGGTGCTCTGAGTATTCAGTCATCACCAAATGACTCCAAAAAGGTCTCCAAACATCAAAAATTATCTGTCTAAAAATGAGTAACAAGGTGAATGGTTGTTAGGAAAAAAAAAATTATTTGTTTATTTGTATTTTATATTTTTATATTTTTACATTTTATTTTATTTTATTTTATTTTATTTTATTTTATTTTATTTTATTTTATTTTATTTTATTCTATTTTATTTTATTTTATTATTATCTTTTTTAACTTTCCCAGAATATCTAGCAAGCACTAACTTAACTTATAAATACCAAAGGTAAAATGTATTCCTGCTGTGACTCCGCAGGAATCCTCCCGCACTTTGCCTTCCTCTCCATTTCATTACTCACCATATGACTTCCAATTTTGTGCTGCAAGTGAAACAAATTACCTGTGAAAAACGATGACTTTGACAACGCTGCTCAAATGCACAAAGACAAGGACCTGCTTCTCTGGAGCCAGCCTTAGGAGCCTGGGCTAGCTAAGGGGGCAAAGGCACTGCTYACTGTAACAGAGCCCAAAACGTTGCAGGATTGGGACAGCAAAAGCTGCCAGCTTTGAGAAGAAGAGCAAAAAATCTTCTAGGGAGACCTAGCTCTGACTCCACAAAGTCAGCTCAAATTTAGGCAAGGATTTAGCAGCTAGTCCTAGGGATTACGGGACTCTCTTGAACTCTCCATTTCCCACTCTGGATTGGGACTAKGCTCAGCCCTGCGGAGGGCAATACGTTAACAAGGTGGTTGCCAATGCTCTGCATAATTGAAAGTAGCGTCTATTAAAACCTACACATAAGTGCTTAATCCCCGACTATGTAATTAAMAGGCACCGTATTCATTGCCTTTTATTTTCTTCTGCATAATGCTTTCATATAATTGGTGTCCTACTGTTATCTCTGTAATATATATCAGATGTATTTCAACCTTCCTCTCACCCCTCAGGATGTAGATATATAATTTTTTTTTTCTCTAAACAGCTTTAACGTTATGAAAAATGAGAGATGTAGTTAAACAGTTTTCTCTCTCCYTCATTTAATGATTGTTACTAAGCGGTGATTACAGAAACGCTTCTTGAACATTGGCAAGCAGAAGAGCACTATTTCATAATTTAACAAAATCATTTTTGCCATTTTTCAATAAGGTTGCAAATGCATTTTCATTCAAAGTGATCTCTTCTCACACTGCATATTTTGGTGAGGACAATGCTATGTTTTATTATCATATTATATAGATAAAAACTATTACAAATTTGACTTCAGTTGCTCCTTATACAAAGCAAAGGAATTATAGTGAAGGTGTCTTTCCCTAGTCAAGACTGAAAATTGAGAAGATGGCTAGAATTGTTCATGGAATGAAATCGTCCCCTTGCAGAGTCCACCTGAGCTCCATGATGCCTCTGAGATCTGTTTCTACTCACTTCTCTACTTTAGCATTAGAAACTACCTTATATGAGCGAGAATGACTTTCCAAAAGCATTCACATCATCTAACTTTCCAAAAGTTAAACCTTGACTTAAGAWTAAACTRCTCTGATCTGTCTTAAGAATCAAAACAAGTGATAAATGCTGTCAGAGGATTGTTATCTGAGAAAAGACTGAGAGGAGATCTGATCAATATGTGTAAGCACCTGAGGGGAGAATGTAGAGAGGAGGGGACGGGACCAAACTCCTCTCAGTGGTGGCCAATGATAGGACAAGGGTTAATGGGTACAAGCTGAAATAGAGGCAGTTCCATSTCCATGTGAGGAAGAACTTCTTTCCTGTGAGGGTGACRGAGCCCTGGAACAGGCTGCCCAGAGAGGCTGTGGAGTCTCCTGCTCTGGAGATCTTCCAAACCCGCCTGGATGCCACCCTGTGCCCYGTGCTCTGGGTGTCCCTGCTGGAGCAGGRGGTTGGACTGGAYGATCTCTAGAGGTCCCTTCCAACCTCAACCGTTCTGTGATTCTGCAATGTGTGAGAAGGGAAATAACAAACCCTCCTAARTTCTCTGACAGAAAAAGAGAAAGAAGAAGAATCTGCCACCTATAAAAGGAGACTGGATTCCTGAAGGAAGGAGGTGTTCATGTGTGTCTTTTGTTGTCATTGTTTGTTTTCCATATTTCATTTTTCAGCTTGCAGTTCTTGCAGCTCCTTTGCAGCTTAAATTCCTTTGCACTGAGGGAGGAGGCTGAAATGCCTAAAAACTAAAAGTAACAGTTGTCTAACTACCAGAGGCACACAGAAATGAAATTCTTGATTCTCCTTCCAGTGCCACCCTGAATGCCACAAAATAGGGAAGAGTAATGAAAATACAGAGAGCAATCAACCACTATTGTGAACAAGACTTTTATAATCCTCCAGAAATAATATGTGCAACATAATTTTAGTCTGAATGGCATTTCTTTTCTTTTTTTGTCCAGGAAATAATCATCCAGAGTGTCTGACCAAGACCACAGCCTGACAGAGGAAAGGCAAGGAGATTCAAAATGAATTTATTTAATATGTCTGTGTTGTTTCCTTTGGAAGAAATTCAGTGTTAATGATATTCATGCTGAGAAATTGAAGAGATAAATCGTGACAACACTGAAATCCAAATCTTCAGTGCCAATACTGCCATCACCCTTAAATCCTTACCAGCTGCTTACATCCTCAAACCTGCTAACTATTATTGTACTCGGTCAGCAAACTGGTGGTCTATGCATGTGCTTCAAATACTTTCCAAATCACATGAAAGATTTTGGCCTTTGACAAYKATGTAACTTCCAYTTGGTACTARCCACGTTCCCTAAGCRTTCTCCATACYAAGCATTAAAGGCCATGGAAAGATYGARAACCSCAAATTAGCCATTTCTCTCTCTCTTCAGAAAGTAACAATTAAAGCCAAGTGAAGAGTTAAGTAACAGGGGAACAGAACATTACAGGACTAAGACAACATGCAAAAAGCTKTGAGAAAAGGCTAAAATATCCTGCTTCCTCATGGCCTAGTCTTATATGCATATGCATATGTTAAGAAAAAACCCAGAAAGTTCCAGGAAATGAAGAAGCTGTTGCATTAAGTATTAGAGAACRAATTTAGACTCAGAGTTGTGATGCAAAATCTGGAATTTCAATCACACTTAAATCATACCGTTTACAATGAGAATATCTTCAAACAATCTGAAAAAAAAGTTGATAACTTCAAAAAGTGTTTTATTAAATCTAAAAATAGTGGCAGGAACTGGCTAGTACTAGAGGACTTCTGAGTATCAGATATTCAGTGTCACACTCACCTGATCCAATGTCCTTCTTTGCAGTACTGCGTTTACAGCTGAACCAGCTGCGTGGATTTCCATTTTCGTCATTGAAAGAGGCAGTCACTTTAAGCACACAGCTCATCTCATCCTAAATCAGATGAACAAAGTACATCAGAAGAATTGTACATTAAAAGTGCATATTATTCTCCACTGAATAGGAAGAGAAACTTTTGTGACTAGATCACACACTGGGGTCTACACTGAAGTCATTCAAAGTTAAGTAGGAGGAATGCCGCCATATTCATCACAGAGATTATTATTAGTGCCAAAATGCTGGATGTAATAATAGAAAATCCCCAAAACAAATCATCTAAATAGTTCAAAGTGGACTTATTAATATTTCCATTAACATATAGATGTTCTCTGTGAGCACTTGCTACTTGGAAATCACTCTGATTTGACTATGGGCTATGGTGAATGATAAGTGAGATGAGGAATATAGGAGCCTTTCTAAACTTATCTGTGAAAAGGAAGAGGTTTCTTTCAAAGCATAACTGAGCTTTTCTATTTTATAGATACACTGGACACTTAAGTCATCCCATAAAGATCCAGTAGTATTTGGATTATTCACTGTGCATTACACTAACACTTGGATTTATTTTTCTGTCAGAAGGTGGCAACTCAACCAGTATCACTGCATCAGCTGACATATGTTGAGTATCTCGTGGTTTTACTRTGTCTCTAAGATCTTGCTCCTTCAGGCTGTTGTGTAAATCTGCACCATAATTAAGCATAAAGAGTAAAAGTGGTTGCCCCTTAAAGGCTGTGATATCCTTATACTTTTATGCTCCACATTGGGCAAAACCTTAAACAACTTGGTGCAAATTCATAGTTGACCTGGTTTTGAGCTGAAGATCTAGAGACCATCTGAGGACCAACCTGGGTAGTCCTGTGATTTTTTTTTTATCTTCAAGTCATATTTGGATGTTCTGGTATCACAGAGTAGTTAAAATGGCACTGGTCACCAGTATTTAGACAACTTAATAACATCTAAAACATCAGCTACACTAGACAGGTTGAAAAAGAAAGTTATCATTTTAAATGAAATATGATTTTGAGGAGAAAATATTCCTAAAAACTGAGACTATGGATCTGAGCATTTATTTTAGGCACTTCTGGCAAGTAAACAGACACAGCARTTGAACAATTTGAGGGCTTCTTATAGAACCAGAGTTCTAGTAAGATAGCCAGTCATTCTCTAGACATTATTTTAAAGAAGCATGTGTTGTTTTTCAGTGCTTATAATGGGCTGTGTGAAATCCACCCCCAAAAAAGCAAGAAATTTGCCCTTGCAACACAACACAACCTGCACACATTTTTCCCTCTCAAATCTTCTTCTCTCTTTAAAAAAAAGAAGAAAAAAAAATGAAGTCTGGGTACTTTTTCTGTTTCTGCTGTAGCTAAGTATTTAAGCAGGATTTTTCTATTATCTGCATCACCCACACATGTTTGTAAGTTATGCTCCATGGCAGTTTGCAGTCCAGCGACCACGTTACCAGGGTTAAAACACAAAATAAACACCCTGTGTGCAATTTCACAACATCAACAATATCCATACATCAAAGAGCTCAGTGCAGAAAATCTGATRTTTCTTTAAATGTTGCAAATAATTYTTCTATGTATTCAAAAATAGAATGCTTTTTAATGCTGAGATTTTTTTTGGCCTGCAGAATTGTAATGCTAAAYGAAGAGAACCTTTTGGAAATAAAACAAACAGCAGGAGTGCAAAATAATTCTGTTTTAAATACGAGAACGTACTTAGCTGTTTCAGCATGCTTGTGTTTTTCATATAAGAACGAACAAGTTGGAAATAACGGGAAAATTCCTTTTATGTTTCTTTTCCTCCTGAAATCAAAGTCTCAACATTTTTTAAAAGAAAAATATTAAGTCTGYAAGCTTGATTTGAATAAAATGTGAGAAGAAAAACCTAAGCCAAAACACAAATAGAAAAACATTATGTATCCAACAAAAATACATGTATTCACACTCCTTATTTCTTCCCCAGTTTTCACATTTTAAAGCAAATATATTTGTTAGATTTTGAAAGTCTCCCGAATCACAAACAAAATTATAACAGGATTTAATAAGCAGATCTGTTGTTCTTTCTTTCTCTAATTTTCCCATTCCTTTTATTACTACATCCTACCTTCAATGGAGAGAATGTTCTCCCCCTTGAATAATTTTTAACCTTGCTGTTAACTTGACTGGCACTGAGTTTGTCTAGAAGGGGTAGGTTTTATTCTTTTCAGGCCAAGAAAGGTGTGACCTCATTCATTATTTCTTGGAACAAAGTCCTGAACAAGAGGTTTTGTTCAGAAGAGATAACACCTGTAGTCTACTCTAAAAATGGAAAGACAGCTATCTAATTCCCATCCGATTTAAGTGCAAAAGGCCAAAAAACTATTTTAGGCTGTCAATCCTAGATGCCTAGTTCCTCCTACTCAATGCATACCTATAACATATTCACTGACTTGTGATATATGTATACTATTATTTTATGCTATACAAATCACCAATGCAATGCTGAACCTACTCAGAAAGCCAAGCCTTTAAGTACAACCATGACAAATCTGCTTRTCTTTCTGCTCAGACCAAAGAAATACGCCAAGGGGAATATATCTCAAGGCATCCAGTGATTTTATGTGGCTGCAGACCAAAGGTTTTTGAAATTTCCTTTTGTCCTCAGACTTAATCAATTAATAATTTGAGTGTACTTTAAACTGTCTTCAAATCCTAGTTTCCACTTCCTASTTTTTTAGTTTTTTTTCTTTTCTCTGACCCATATTTGTGCAGACCAGCTAGGAAAGAATTAGGTCTGCGATAAAAGGAAACTGAAAACTCTATACAATCCCACGGGGAAAAAAAATAAAAAAAGAAACAAAAGCTAAAATGGAGTTATTCCTCTAGTGCCAACATCAAAATTTCATATATGAATATGTGATATATTGAATTGATATTCAACTTTCATACTCATTTGAGAAATGAACAGTTTAAAAAATATTCATATATTGAAATTGATCTAATCTTAATTTTGACCTTCATTTGATCACCTCATTAACACAGCGTTAATTAGATGAGCAAGATTATCATACAAAAATTTAGTAATATGCTATCTCCAGTGAGGATTGTTCTTTTTTTCTTTTTTCTTTTTTCTTTTAATAAGATTGATATAACTTAACCAGAATCAGCTTCAACTAGGGTCAAAAACTCAGAGAAAACAAGGAACACTTAATGGCAATTAGTGGATGCTGGGCCTTGCTGTTGAATTTGAACCAAAGTAATTCAGCTAGTTAGGGAAGAAGCAAGAAGAGACATGAAAACAAATCCTTCTGGCCCACTAACCAAGATTTCATCCAGGTTTTCACTCTTTCAGTGAATTATCTCATTAATAATGTCTAGTTTTGCCTCTGCATTCATCATTGTAGTCAATTCCATAGTAGTGAGAACATTAAATATTTTTATTTAATAAGATATTTATAAAGTTTTGTCCTTCTTGCCGATAATGCAGGCAGAACCCCCTTCTTCAGTAGGTGCAGAAATAGGTTGGCTTCTTTCTGTTTTTAAATCTATTGTAATTTAGCATTTTAAAGACATGCATTCTTGTGGTGAGTTTGGCTAAAATTGAAAAATAAATGTGAGAGTAATAGGGAGTGGAAGTGCCAATTGTCCTGACACTGAAACCTCCTTTCTTAAGGAAAKTACTCATCTACAAAATGTGCTAATAATAAGGACATTTGTGTTTACGTTAACATAAAGGCATGATGCTCTGAATACATCTTGTTCTTCCTCCTCTATTTTTTTTATCTGTAATTCCTRCCTTTTCTTTGGATTATTTTGTAATTTAAATAGTAAAACTTTTCATCAGCTCCTATGGGTGAAACCATATAGCACACTTCTAGAAATTACAGAAAAATAGTAATAACTAAGAGCTCTTCAGTGATGGATCCAGATGGAACTTATTTTTTTTAAGAAATAATTGAGTTCTACTAATTGAGTTTCTTCCTATAAATTATCAAATTCTAAGAATGATTAAGAAATGACACATTTGTTTGCTTATATATTACCAATATGGAGATCATTAATGTCTTGTGAAATTAAGGTTATAAGTCTAGTCTGACAGCTCATGGCAAATCTCCAGCCCTGGATGTCATAATAAAATTTCAAGTATTTGAAAAGCTAAATCAACATCTAAGGGCTAGCACCACCTTTTCTTCATTAAAACATCAACTCTTTTTTTTTTCCCCTAATAGTCAAAGTCCCAACGTACCTAATCATACATTGGACGAAATTAAATAGTGAGTARTAAAGGGGAACATTGCAACTTCTTTATTACACATCCTGTCATAATATGTAATATTTACCAACCCTATTAACTTTTACTCATTCAGACACTTCTTTCCTCCTTCTTTTCTCTTGAGACTGATGACCTGATGTAATAGATCCAACATATAAATTATAAACACATTATATAAAMATATATTTTTTTCAAAATATTTCTTGTCTGTCAGATTCACTTTTGTTCCATAACTCATGAAAAGACCCTGCATCTTGMTATGAATTATGAAATGCAATCTCTCTTATACTTCAATTCTTCCCCTTTTCTGGACACACGCATGTGGACATCCATAATAATATGGAACCACAAAAAAGGAATTTGACTATATCTCTTATTGAAACACTGATGGGTTTTTAACCTTTTTGACTGCCAGAGGGCCAAAACTATTAGGATTATTATGAACAGTGTTGATGGAGGATTATTATGAATGGTGTTGATGGTAGTGGTGTCACARGCAGGAGTAGAAACCAAAACAGGTAATGGTGACTGAGCTTCTTCACCAGAGAACTATGAAGTCAGAACAATTCTGGGGCATTCTCTTTTGAAACTATAAGGAAGCCTATTTTGAATAAAATTTATTACCACCTTATGCYTAAGGAATACCCTAAAATAGCAGCTACCTACAGCTCCTTAGAGAGCTTTGAATGTTAACTAGGCCAATTGTGCTAAAAACTAACTGAAAACATGCATGCAGAGCCAGATGATCCTGGACAGTTTACCATGTAATTGGTCTGGATTTGCAAAAGTCAAGAATGAAATCTCTTGGAAGCAAAGCAACTTACTGAATTTATCAAATAATGGGAGCAGAAGCAGCTATCCAGACCTCTTGAGACCTCACATGTGACATGACATTGCCTTGGAGCTGCAGTTGCTCAGASGACACAATCAACCATAATTGTTAAGTTATTTTGTTCGTTAGGGTTGGAGTGGTGCCAGTGTTTTCATTACGTTTAGGGAGGAGCAATGGTTTTCAGAAACTAAAGATTCCCTCTTTCAAATCAGTTTGATACTAAGAATTTTTTAGATACTTTWGCTTTTATTCTTCCTTACCACTGTATAATAAACCACTCACATGCTTTCTGCAGTACAGGCCTATAGTTGAGCAATGTGCTCTAATTGGTGGAAACTGGAGGATTTTCTGAGCATTCCYGACACTCATGGTTGGAACAAAATCTGGGATTTACTATGTCCCATAGTCCCTCTGCTTGATTCTCAAGAAGAAATATGTAGAAAGGTAAAAAAGTGACAATATATGCCATTTTCATTTTTTTTTGTTTTCTGAACTAGGTTTATAGTATACAAATCTGCATTTAAGATTCCTACATGGAAAATACGAGAATTTTATGCATTTAGTAATTCTTCACTGAATAAGATTTTGAACATCATTGCTGAATTTATCACATTACTGCAGCAGAGCAAAGATCATATTTGCCAAGAAAGAAGTGCATTCACCAGCATTTTACATYTCTGTTTATCTCCATGCTTTAACCTATTCTGTAGTGCCAAGGGGACAGAAAACTAGAACAGAAAACTAGAACTGCTGAATCTCATCTCACCTGCTAACTACATTTACAAACCTGTCATTAGAAAAGTGTGTCCAGAGAACAGGAGAGGAAAGTGAAAAATATATCAAATGACTGTTTTGCTGCAATAGGRATATTATAATAATAACAATAACCTGGTATAGGACAGTGTTCATCGGCTCCTGAGAACACAGAGTTAACTTCTTCAGGGCTGTCCAGCCATATGGCACMTGTGGGATAGATGCCATCTCTGACCTTTCTCCACAGACTAATTGCACTGTTTTCTGGCATCACCTGGAGGCTTTTGCAGTTCAAGGGACTTAAAAGCTGGACGTGGCTGCAGAAATACCCTGGCATAGAGCTGTAATAAAACGGGTTAAAATACCTCAGTGGCCGGATAAAATGATCTTGGGCAGGATGTGGTGCTGCATTTTCCCTTTTTGTCTCCTTTGTGGAAAAGTTTTTATAAAGTTTAAGATTTATTATTATTATTATTAAAATTAGGAGACTCAGAATGCCACAGAGTGTAGTGTTGCATGAAAATCTTTTTGTTTTATAAGATTCCTGATTAAGATATATTTCTGCTTTGCTCAGTGCCAAGAGGCCAGGGGACCAAGAAAGTGTATTCCCTATTTTTATATAGACAAGTTCTTTTTTATTATTATTTATTTTTTTAACATAAAACATTGTTCATCCTCTGGTGTCACCTCAGTGTACCTAAGGACATTCCTGGTTGAAGCAGAAGTTGCTTTTCCTCTTTTCCTATCCTCTGTCCATGATGCACAACACGTCAGACTTTGAGGCTGTGTCAACACTGTCTTTCTCGTTARTGGTAGGCTATGGTAGGCTGAATCCCCCAAGCAAAATGGTGTGGAACAGTTTTCAATGAATACGTCTATGGTCTAGAGCCTTGTGCTAACTTATTTCCATCTGTTCACAGTTTCTAATTGTGGAGGACCTTCCTGATTCATTCAAGTAGAGATACTGGCAGTGAATTAATCTGCATGCAGTAYTGGAAATGAGGAGTTGGTAACTTGTTACCCAATACTGAGACAAAGCTGTAGTCACTTGAACAAATTCATATTATAGTTTGATTTTTCAAGGGTCTAGGATATACAGGAGATTAGACTAGSCTATTTAACGTTTCCATCTGAATTCCAGCTCTCTTGCTMTTTTCACATTGTCTGTGACTATATAGGTTATTTCCGTTCCCAGTGTCAGAGTGACAWTTTTATAAGTCTTGCACTTTATACCAGGGTCATAAGAAGCAGGATCTTGATGCCACTCRACGCATCTGAAGAGAAACCTGCCTGATAACTTTCTCTTCAGATGTACAAAAAGTGTCTTTCACTCCTTTCACCTGTAAACACCAGCAGTGTACTGTATAGCCATGTATCTTCACCAGGGCCTTCAATGGRGAGCTTCAGCTGTCAAACAAAAAATATTTCTGCAAAGGGAAGGGATTTTGTGGAAATAGCTAAATCTATCCTGTACTGCTGCAACTTGACACATACAATGACTTAGTCTGTCAAATAAATGGTTTTGATGATGTACAGTTTGAAGCCCTTTTCAGCAAAGTAATTCATTTGGTCTACCCCTCTCATCCATCCCAATGACAAAACTCCCTCTTTAGTGGACTGTTTAGGAGCTGCTTTGCTACTCCCCACACACTTCTGCAGAAGGCATCGGAGAAAGACTGCCCTGCTTTACCAGAGAAATATGGGTGTGTGCAAACAGGGTTTGTGTCTGCTCTCTTGTTCAGCTCTTACAGATGAGGCTTTAAGGGCTTCTTGCTTGCTGGAGACCATAACAGCAACACTAGATTTGTTTGGAAGACAAATAACATGGTTTGCAACATCTTTTAAGGTTATGAAATTTAATTTTACCCCTCAGTGAAGTAAAGAAAAAGCTTTGAGGAGCATTCACTGCTCTATGAAGCACACATATATCACAAAGGTAATCTTTCCAGAGAAAGYTGTGGAGTTTCTTAATTCCTTTTACTTTCTGAACAAGCAAGAACATGTATTCTGGAGTACTGGTACATCAAGTATTATGCTTAACACAAGCTTAGCCACATGACCTATTTAGCTCTCTGACTTTTATATGAATAACTAATTCTGAAATATAAAAGATGGAATTAAGCAAGATTTATATAGAATGGATAACACGTTCAGTGACATTAACTCTCAGAATTCACTGCAAAAAAATACACTTTAAGAGGAACTTACCCTCCATGACATACCCTGTATGTCATTAGATGCTATTGGGAAGGGCTATTTTCTTTCCTCAGAAATACAGAAATGACAGATATGAAATGAATCCTGTGCTTCAGTTCTCACATATTAGACAGAATGAGATTTGTAAAAGGGGCAAGGTTAGGAAGAAGTGATATGGAGACACCAGATTTCCTGTCTTTGTTCACATGGGAAATATCAGGAAGGTCTCAGTAGCACTCTTAGATCCACTGAAACTTAGTTGAAGGCTTTGAGCAGGATCCTKCCTTTTTAAAATTCATTAGAGGCAGGTATGAAGGTCAGTATGATCATATGGAAATCCATACAGCAGTGCGTTTAGGTCTGGCTTTTCCCAGCAYCTTTTTTGAGCACACAAGGTGTATCCAGCAGGTCTTTTAGATGGCCCTCTGCAAGGATAATCATCACGACAGTAAGTTTCACATTTTTATGAGGAACAAACAGATGGAATTTTTCATTCCAGTGAGAGAACACACTACAAATAGACTACTGAAAATATGCAAAATTATTCCAGTAAGGACATACTTTACTGTTTACAGTGGAAGTGGCTGCTTTATAAAGAATCTGCATGAAAAAGTGAATGAGAATCACTACCTACCAGAACTATTTCAACAAAGATAAATCATTTTGTAGCACACTTTGTGCTGAGTTTTTGTCACATTTATATGTACGTTCAATGGTGCCCTAAAAATGGATTCTAAAAAAATAAATATCGGAAAAGTAATCACCAGAGGTTTGACACTTTGAAAACAGTGACTGAAATTAGTATTTTGAAGCCATGAGGCCATAATATAGGKGACTGAATAGCTGCTGTTATTGGAACAAACTGATTTATCATCAATGTAAGGTATAGAAGTAAATTCCAAAGCTATATAATAAAATCTTACATGATAAAAAATATAATTTTATTAGCTTTTTTTTGGTATATTGTAGCATTTCATATACAGAAACTGAACATGAAAATTAGTTTTATAAACTGCATTTCAAATTTGTTCACGAAGACCAATAACATTCCCTTCCCCACAGGCAACTGGACAGCAGCCAGGTGTGGGAAGGCTATTCTCATTGCTGATTACATTTTCAGAGGCCTCAAGGCATTAGTCATTTACTCTGCTTTTACTCTGTTTATTATTATGGAAAGATGTTTTTAAGGACTTTAGGTTAGTTGTTATTTATGGATGTACAGGTGAAACTATCGAGGACCACATGAATTTTTGAAAAAATTTAGTTCTCTGTGTTTAAAAATATTTTCTAAGTTAAAGTATGAAGTTAATATGGATCAAATCCTACTTAGAATGACAACTTATAATGTCATTACTTCAAATTATACTAGTTACTTCAGTTAGCTACCATAGTTACTTTAAACTGGGAACATCTACTTCAGTGGGCTGTTCGGAAGGCCCATAAAATGAATTTGGACATATTTTTGGTTTTGCCTCAATACCAGCCCACATCCTACTAAAACATGATGTTTTTAGGGAGTTGAAAAGGCTACGGCTGAGGAACAGATAGTGAAGCTAGTTGCAGTACAGGCAGTAAAATCAACGAGACCTTTGTAACTAAAGACCCAGCAGAGTAGAGGAGGGATTYTGGGGCAGAGGGTAGTATG
This sequence comes from Eudromia elegans, assembly GCA_003342815.1. NCBI lineage: Eukaryota > Metazoa > Chordata > Aves > Tinamiformes > Tinamidae > Eudromia > Eudromia elegans. Next base: position 762,816 of record PTEX01000005.1, on the reverse strand, counting down.
GGGGCTTGAATGTTTGTGGAAAGGGACATTCACTGGAAGTCAGTGAAAAGAGGGAGAATGACAATTTAAGGGCAAGCAAGGAGCMAATGTGCTTCTGAGTGCAGACCGAAGCCACCAGATGGGTGTATGAAAGCCCAGGGGCAGAGATGCCAAACTGGGCTTTGCAGCTGTGCTCAAAGCTGTGCAGAACCTCTGGATAACCTCTGGAAAGAGCAGAGTCAGTGCAGAGGGTTACTAAGAAATGAAATCACTGGGACAGACCTTGGCATGAACTTCTATTCTGTTTGCCTAGAGACCAAACTGGAAGTGAAGCTATCTGCTGAATCTAAGATTCTGCCCTACAAAGGAGTGTTCTCCATCAAGGCCAGAATGAGAACCTGTATTATTTCATTGACTCTTTTATGGTACTTTTGAGATCACACTCTTCAACCAAGTTCTGTCAAAATGCCTCTATTCTAGACATGGAAAATAAACATTGGGAATTGAAACAGTTAACTCCAATAGGTCTAGCAACCAAGGCAGTTTTATTTTCTAACCTTTCTCTACCCAATGCACTGTAAGTACATTCAAAAGTGGGTGTGACATGGCCCTGGAAGCTTGAATAGAGAGCACTTATTACCAGTGAGAGGCTGCTTCAAAGATGTAAGCCATGGCTATATATGGCTATATGAGGATAGCTTGAGAGAGGGAGAGATTGAAGGGAGCTCAAATTCTAACCTCTCTTTGTGTGCTTCAGATAGCAAAGGACCAGGAGGATATTCTGCTCTTGAAAGAGAACTACTTGCTGGCTGCAGTACCGCCTTGGCAGGTCATGTCCCTGGATTCCTCATGCCCGCACCCATCCGTGCAGAGCAGGGCAGCTGGCAGGAAGCAGGACAGATGASTGAAGTTGAAATCATAACCCAAACTAAGCACACGGTAAGGTCAGGTCAGTGAGAAAGCAAGCTCTGTCGTCTTTATAACTCTTCTTATACATTTAAAATAACACTTCTCCTTTGTCTTAATTCCGATTTTGCAGTTCCTACTTCACGGAAAGTCAAGTAATCTGGAGAGTATTTACAAATGTCCTACTAGGCAGAAGTGATGATGGCTTATCCTCTTGTTACATTCTTTCACTATCTGCCATTGGTAGCCAAATTATTTTTTTACTGAGCGAATAACAAAAAGTGGCATTAGTATTTTTCTGAAAAAAGAGTCAGAAGGACACACTGAAGGTGGCCGGACAGATGTCACATTGCAATCTATTGCAATCTATTGTGATATTTTAAAATTTTAAAAATACTATGAAACTTCTATGTATTGTGGCACATCTGCAGCCACTTATGAATTTTTTTGTGCCTTTGAGGTTCCCCATTTCCCTAATACTGGAAATCCTGATCCACTTGTTCATAAGGGATGTCAGTATTATGAAGACTGCTGAAGTTCTGCATGAGATGCCAGTTGAACACTTGTGCTGTGCTAGATATTTCTTTCCAATACTGCATCCTCAGGGTATACTTTAGCTGTAACTTTGTAGTCATTTTAGTGATCACAATTAAACATATGGAAGCAAGTGTTTTAAAAACCTTGCATTTATTAAAGCATATCACAAGCTTATCTTTGTAAATACATTCTCAAGATTTTGTTCCATCATATAGAAAAGGGTAAATTAATATTTAAATAGCAATATTTATATAAAATTAATACAATTAATATGGAAAAATGGATATTATTTAGGATCTTCTGATTGAGGTACTATAGAATATAATGACTCCTATAAATAGGTCCCTTGACCAATTAGGGGTCTTTTACTACTTTTAACAATCGACTTTTTTATTTTTTTTAACTTCTCCTTTAAAAGCCATTAACGAGTATACTGGAGAAAAAGTAGCCCCATAAGAATCACATTTGGAAAAGATAATCTGAGAAGATCAAGGTCCATGTGCTATTAGCATGGAATTGTTCTCTGTAGTGTTTTCAGATGCTGGACTCAGTCTAATGTTAACTCAAGCACTGATTTTTTTTCTCTCTTCCCCATTTCTCTCAGAACATTATTCCACAGACCTCGTCACTAATTATATTGCCTGAGAGATATCAGGGAAAAAAAAAATCATATTCAGCATATTGCTTCTCATTTTTCCTTAATCTGCGTTGCCTAAGATGACCTATAAATTTATCCCTTATATGTTTATTTGCTGAAATGAATTTTGAAATTTTTCTTTGAGAACAGACAACAGGAACCTACAGATTATTTTTTTCTTTTGTTTTTGATTAGAGTAGAAGCTGTGTTTCATTTCCTTGTTGGTGTTAGACTGTTCAAATAAAATTCTGTCTTCACATTTTTCTAAGTATCTCTATGAATATATAAATATAGAATCATAGAATCATAGAATCATAGAATGGCTAGGGTTGGAAGGGACCTGTAGAGGTCATCTAGTCCAACCCCCCTGCACACGCAGGGTCCCCTAGAGCATGTGGCACAGGGTGATGTCCAGGCGGGTTTGAAGATCGCCAGAGAAGGAGACTCCACCACCTCTCTGGGCAGCCTGTTCCAGGGCTCTGTACCTGCTGTAATATATACATGATGAGGTTTATGCCCTATTTCTTTTCATATACCTAGAGAAATTACAACAATTCCTGTGATATAATTTTTCTGTCCATTTTCTACAATATGGTTATTGCCTGAAATTGCCATTGTATGATACTAGACGGTCCTTACAAGACCTCTGTGGCATTAGAACCCCAGATCCCTAATGGCAGTTAGATACCCAACCTTAGAGTCTAACATATCCCTAGCTTCAGGAATCATATTATATGCAACAGAAAAAATAGAGTAGGGTCAAAGCTTTACATTAGTCCCTGTTCTATACTCCACTGTGACAGAACATCTTTGTCCAGGCCACCCACAGGTGAGGAGCAGAAAATAAGAATTATAATTGCAGAAGCCTAAATTAGACACTACATTTGCATGCAATAAGCAAGTACCTTCCCATCATTCTGCTAATAATAACAATTCAGGGCTTAAATGAAGAAAAATRTTCAAGCTCTATTATATTTATTACCTCTAGAGTTTCTCCTTTTATTCTGTTACTTCTGCAATTTGGATTGCAATTGGATGCCCGCAKGCATCCCAGTCCCACAGAGCATCCCAAAGTAGAGCTTGATGTTGTGGCCTAATACCACAGCCCAGGTTCCTCCTGAACTGAATAGCTCTCTGAAAACATCACAGGTGAAGCTCCCACTCTTTTCATTTCCGGGCACAAACACAGCATAATGCTTACCAGGACCAAGGTCCCACACAATAAAAGTGCCACATTTTAGGTTAGGATCAATTATGGAGGAGCCTACAACTGGAATCTAACCCTGCACCTTTCCCAAAGAAATATGTCTGGAAAGTTCAGTACATCCACAACCTCCAGGAGCTTCACTTCCTCCTTGACACCTGCCCATTGATTTGATGGTCAAGTGTCCCTTACCTTCACTTCATGTGCCAACACGCCTGGCTGGTTGTAGAGATTTTGTTTGACAAAGAACTCAAATTCTACCAGCAAGTAGAAAAGACAGAGCCAAATTATGYAGCTGGTCAGTTCTGGCCATTGGTTACAAACACGCTTCTCAGAGAACACGTCTCTCAGACGGCGTTATGTCGCTCCCTGTCCATTGATCCCTTGTCCTTRYAGCTGGAAGGCTTTACAATCYGTCTGTGGTAAGAGACATGGAACTKAAGTTACAAGTGAAATGTAACAATGAAACTCTAGTTTTCCTAAAGCTATAATGTAATGTACTGTACCTGGGTATTGGTGCTGTGCCTGTSCATACCCCAGGGCACTTAGGTCATTTATTTGCAGGTGGTCCTGGGACTCCCCATCTAGGCATCTGCACAAATAGGCTGACTGGAAGCAATGCACCCGCCCGAGAAAAGGTGATTGGCAGAACTCCCTACCGTCCTCACAACAAAGCATTTGTCCAATTCATCTCTCCAGATGGGAATTTTGAATTATCCCAAAGGTTCCTTGTGACAGTTCCTGTACACCTAGACAGCCAGTGGGATGGTTGCTGGGAGTAGTTTTTCAGAGTGGACACTAAAACCAGAGATAATATTTAAAGTATAAGGCAAATTTTAAGTACTATATTCCTATAWTTTTTTTCCAGTTTAATAGTGCTTTTCTTTAGCAGTGACTGGTATAATAATTTCCAGTGTGAMGTTTCACATTTAATTAATGTGAATAAACATATTAAAATTTGGTCCTAAATATACCCATAATTGTTTATGATTTTCTCCCTCGATATCAGACTTGCTGTTGTGCATTCTAAAAACCTAAAGAATCTATATAAAAAATGGCTTGTTTAAGCATGTTATGAACAGAAATAGTGTAGAGAAATGTGTGAAAATATCCATGATGGATGAATAGAAAGAGTAGGGAATATATATGCATATATATATTTATATTTACCAAACTGAAGACAGATACTTCTCAGGGAATCAAGAGATTAATTGTTCTAGTAGAAGCACAGTGAGCCTGAYATAGGCAGGAAATCATATTGTAGAGCTACCATGACAAAAAGGTATCTAAAGCAGATAGAGTAAAAATGAGTCCTCTCCAATTATTACAGCTGATTTTGTTGAATCAGGAACAAGGTTCCATCAGGCTTGACACTCAACACAAAAGGTTTTGTCGAGAGAAATTGTACAGACATGAGATGGACAATATGGTGAAGAGAGAGAAATGGAAGCATGAGGAAGTTAGGGGAAAAAAAAAAAAAGAGCAAGTAGCTTCATGTAAGTCCACAAGTCATTGGTTCAATCGACACTGAGATTTGACTTCTTAGTTCTGAAATGAGAGTACAGCTGCCATTTTTACCAGAAACTCAATTTTAAGAAGRTGTTTTAGTGTTTTAGTCATATTTACCTCTTTCAAAATACTGCTTTRTGACAAAGTTTTCAATATTTTTTTTTCAGCAAATAAAATGCCATTGAGGGCTTAAAATGTCAATATAGTGATAKTCATGCAGCAAGCCTTCAGAATATAAAAAATACTCTGCAGCTTCCAAGTGTACTATCTACTACAAATCAATACAATTTTCTACTTTATAAATTTGAAAAGTGAAAATATTCTATTATACATTAAAAAATCCCTAGTTTTCARGAAGCATTTTATATATATATGCACAGATACATACACAAATATACACACACATGCTTTTAAATTTAACCAAATGTTATCAAGCTCAAAAAATTATTTTTTATTGATTTGAATGCATCTTTCCTGGCTCATTCTGACAGAATTTGCATTTGTTAGCTAGATGTATGGCCTTAAAAACAACTTTAAAACCAACTGAATGGTGGGCTCCATTGGGCAAGTACCCTCTACGGCATACAAAGTGCTAACAGAAAGGAGACTCAATCTAATTAGAGCTCCTGGGAATAACAGTAATAATGATTAATGAATAAGAAGTGCAGATCACATACAAAGATATGCAAAGAAGATTGAGTACACTATCTAATTAGAAAGGACCTAGAATGGATGGAATTCAAAAGTATTTGGTAAAATGTTSAACATGTATGTTCATGAGCCAGACTGTATTTATAACTAATGTTGGGAAAAGATGTCTATAACTGGATGGTGGAAGAAAACACTTTTTTTTTTTTAAAAAAAAAAAGATTTGCAGAGTATATTAAACAAAAGTATTTCATCGCATATCACATAAATGGACTCTACCAGTCTTAAATGATGAAAGTGCATYTGTTGTTGGAGGAGTGTAGACAAATTAAGTGTGGTAAAGCAAATACTAAACCAGACACGCAATGATAAAATATGAAACAAGATAAAAGCACATTGTGGGGTTTACCAAAATGACTCCTTGACACTTTTACAGTTTGTTATATTCCTATTTCAGCCAAATGTCATGAAAGAAAAAGCTGCTAAATGCTTCAAGAAGGGGAGGGGGCAATTTCACAACTTCTTATGAATATTTTTTGGATGACCTGAAATTGTATGGTTGAAATGAGGTAGGTAGTAATTCTATGACTTATTCTTTGAATATTTTTGAAGCATAAAGCAGAACCTGAAAGGACCACCAGGCAGAAGTTAACATTGTATAAGATAATGCAGATGATGCAGCTTTATGTGATAATAGGAAAGTTAGAGGGGAATAGCAGAATGCCATGAGAGATATTGTGAAATAAAGGTATATAGTTTGAGCAAAACACAAGAAGATAAAATTGAACTGACTAGTTCTTGGATCAGCTTTATAAACAAGATGAGCGAGATGTTCTTAATGAGAGTCATTTTTTGGGTAGTCAAAGCCAAAAGACAGATGAGTAGAAGAGACTGGATAGACTATTAGTGGAAAAAAATGTGTGTTGGGGAAAGAAGGTAGTTGTTTATTTTCAATTATTCTGTTTGAAAGGGATAAGATTAACAAAAAGAAGGTAGCCCATTTAAAATGAACAGTGGAAAATGGAAACGATTAAACTTAATCTTGCTAAACTTGAGACAACCACGATGTGTATAACTTAATTTAAGCTAGCTGTAGTTACTCCGTTAGCTCCACTCTTAGTGGAGAGAAACGGACATTTCTAGGACACAGTTCCTTTCATCTTAATGAAGGCAAATAAATAAGGTCAGACAAATTGTTCTCAAGTAATGCCTACGTCTCTCCAATGAGTATGAAGGGAATTTAGATGCCTGCCTCATATGTAGATAACTATATTGGTAGACATTTTGAGTCAGGTGGGATGAATCTCATTTTGACTTTATTTAGAGTGGCACGGGAGAACACTAGTCACAAGATATATTAGCGCAAGGGCTTGGGCTAAGGAAGAAATCTCTTAATGTGAGATAGATAACCAGACCCAGAAAATAATATATAGATTCAAGCCTTGGTGTGAGGTGTAAAACTCATGCAGGGGCAAATTTTACCTTTTGTTCATATAATGTAATTGTGGGGAAAAGAAGATACTTAAAGCTTCTCTAATGAAGAATGTTATGAGAGGCAGAAACCAAAGGAGGGAAAAATATGAGGGAAAAGACTGCAGTAYAGGATATGTGCTGGAATGAGACCACCTGGACAACCAAAAATGAGTGTGGCAGCAGAGGTATCCTGCCTTGCTGCCATTGATGGACTACGACGTATTTCCTGAGAACCAACACAGACAGCCTGTGTCTACTGACTGAAAAACTTGATCCTTCCTCTACCTGCAAACCCTCTGCAGCACCTATGCTTACAAAAGTGTTATTGTGGTCTTTTTAGAACACAAATTCAATTCTCTGTATTTTTTTTCCCATCTTCTGTTATACTAGCATGATTTTTTGTGTGGTATCTTATCCTTTCATATATGGAGTTYGAATTAAACCTCCTTCATCTTTCAGCTTTTGCTTTTGCTATTCTTACACACTTTTTATATAGAAATTAGCAAAAATCCCTGTAAAGCAGTTTCGACAAATTCAGCTGACATAGGACCAACATATTTTTTAATTCATGAGGTAGAAAATCTAGCACAGACAGGTAAAGTTACACTGAACCTAAAAAATATAATGTTTTTTTAAGAGCCAAGGTACCCAAAAAAGTAATCATGCAAATAAACTTTCAATAAATCTTTGAAATTTGCCTTGTTCTGGTTCAGCAGTGAATAAAGGGAATAAAGTAAGCTTTGGAGGAAYAAAACAATTGTTTCATTTATTTTTTCTTATAAACTTTACATTGTTTCTTGGTAGATATTGAAGCTACCTACCTGTATAGAGTGAAAAAAAARTGCATGGTGAGTTATGTGACTATCCATCACATCCACCATGAAAAAAGGAAAAGGAAGGAAAAGGRAAAAAAAATTTAGTGGATCGCATATAACCTGTCTCTTAAGAGATTAATGTTGAATATCATGTGTCAGTTCACATTTTTGCATCAGTACATTCATAATTAAATCCTCCCCATGATTGCTTTGGATCAAATAGAGTTGCTTTGTTTTCTGAGAAGCTAATGGAATATCAAAGGATCTATACAAAAAAAGATTAGAAGAAATAAAATAGTGAATTATGAATGCAATACTTTGACCCAAGCTGAATGTTCCCAGCAGCAGTTTTAAAAGCTGTAAGTTGCTGTAATAAGCTTTTAGATGCATGTAATGGATTTAGGAGCATATAATATGCATTTAGGATGACGGCTGTTAAGTAATTCTATATTCTGTTGACGCAGATAGAGAAATCTAGGATATTTCCATGAACAGAAACTCCAAACGCTAATCTTCATGTTGCTTTAAAAAGTCACTGTGTAAACAGATAGTTTTACTGTATTTTAGATATTATGTACGCTTGTTCATGTGTATACATACAAATAAAGCACTAATAAAGCACTATATAATGAAGAAGTCTTTGTCAGCATTCTGTCTTTAATAACGATATCCTTGCTTTCAAATGCACTGATGCACTGAATATTAATTGGTATTTCTCATTTAGAAGTTGTGATGTACCAGTTTATACTGTAATCAAATATCTGTTATTTGGGAAAAAGGACATTTTGCAGGAGATGCAATGTCATTGTTGTAGTTGTAATCCAAGCCTTAGCACAAGTCCTTCCTTTTAARATGTTAACATTTTTTCTCTCTTAAGTGAAAAAAAGAAAATACTTTGTGGGAATATTTATTGTAGTGTATATGCCATTTGTGATATGGCTGAAGTATGAGTCATCTGACAAACCTTCACCAAGTAACCCGCTGGATGTTTTACAGACCTGGAGTAAGACAGGTCTTTATAGGACCCTGCACGTCTGGTGCAGGTAACTACCCCATCTCCCAAAGGACACGACACACAATGAAYATTTCAAGGGATTTCTTCTCATCTTAGACAAATTATTTGTTTATTCTGGGTCTCAGAAACAATTCCGATCACTTTCATGCCTTTCTACRAGGTGTATTTCTGTGTAATTTCATGTATTTCTATTTTATGTGTTTTTTTATTAAAAGATCTTTTGGACAAAGACTTGTTTTCATTTTGCTGTTCTTTAGTGTCCAGATCAGGAAAAAAAAAAAAATCCCCTTTTTCCTCAGATCTACTTGGAAACTCACAAACCCAGCAAAACTAATTAACTAATTAAACACACAATTGTTAATATTAACTAAACATGATAGGTAGAAATACATTTTCCACTTGTTCAGCGATATCAGTCTCCATGATCTGAGACTGTATCAGTGTGTTCTGATGCTGCCTCTCTCTTTTTATAAAAATAAGTCACATTCAGCTGAATGTCTGTGAGGGAAAATGTTACATGACACCATACCAAAGSAGAATGTTAAACTTTGCATTTTCAGATGTAAACAAACTGATTGCTTGGTAAAATGGTATCGGTTGTASAGGAAACCCCCAGGGCCTCTTCAAACTCCAACAGCCACAAAAAGGACTTTAAAAAGACTGCAGTAATTGCCTTCAAAGGACTGTGTGATCATTAACTGTTAACCTGAAACTTCAGTAATGTTTTATGTTACCCATGAGTTGCTTTTTCACTTTCCGAGTTAGCTCTGGTTTACCCTCAGTCTTCCCACAGAAAACCTTGACTTTGGTGGTACCCTGGGAACAAGCCAGACCAGCTCTCCGACCAAACACGGCATGTTGTGGGCACAAGCAGAAAGAAATGGCATAAAATAATCACTCATGCAATGCAACTGGAAAGATTGCCAAGAATAATATGGGGTTTTGCTGCAAAGCCGCAGGAAGAAAAAGCCTGGAGATTTTTTTCTTTTTTTTTAAGTCCAAAAATAGAAGGCCTCCTAAAACTAGGTTATAGAGCTAGCTGCCACCCCATCAAATTGAGCTTGTTTTACAAGTTTGTGTCCTGGAAGCATAACAGAGTGGGAGCTTGGTACATTCCCAGGATAAACACCCACTGCAATACAGGAGCTCTCCAATTCACACTGCTGGCTCTGGCAATTCCCTCCCCATTCACAACAGGTCTAAACAGCCAAAAKGAGCGTGGTCTTTACACAATACTATTGCTATAGGTTCAGGAGCCAGCATATTTACAGACAATAGTCTGCTGGTGCGTACTGCATCATGGGCACCTATGCATGTTGTAGCATGCTGCACAACCACGTTCTTAACTTAAGGATCAGCAAATGCCAGTTTTGCTGGGTCTGTTGGAAAAAATATAGCAGAGATGCTGATTTGTGGGTAAAAATGTTCATTTGCCCTGTCCAATAATCTAAACTGAATAAGTYAGTAATTGCTGGCTGTCTCATTTGCAGAGAGAGAAGAGGAAGGGCCTAGATAAAGCCGCTTTGCAGAAAACATAGACCAAGTAATTGATCCTGGCTTYTYTGTATCTCAAGATAAAATTTCCAAGATGAATATGTCAATAGTTAATGCAATATCTACATTATTGCMATCAAATTCCTTGCTATTGAAAATGGCCAAAACCTTTCTAAATGTAAGAAATTTATTTCTTTGCACAAACAGAATCTTTTATTGCTTTTCTTCCACATTTTCACCAGTTCTTTCTATCTTTATCACAGTCAGTGATTTTCAAGTTCTGAATATGTCTTGACAAGAATATCACAATTTTCATCTTAATTAGCAGATGATGCTCGCAAGAAACTACTTCCAGTTTTGCTCTGGTCTACATCCACCAACTTCAGCAGACAATAATGGTGAATCAGGAACACTCTCTAAATGACAGATCAAATTAAATTATTTCTCTGTACTTTCCTATTATATTGTTTACTTTCTAGCTTTTATATTGTGTTTTAATTACTTTTCCCACTGCTCATCTTTGTCTTGTGTCTACTATGTATACAAAAATACTTTTATTTTGTTTAGCCTCATCATTTTATTGTTTTCTGTAATTCTCTATGGCTAAAAATGATTGAATTTGAGCATTGCACTCATACAGAAATACCTAATTTCTGAACATATTTGAAAGTATCTCTTCTAGTTTCTGCCTTTCAGATAAAGGCATGTTGCAGCATTTCAGTTTTCAAAGTATGATACCTAACAATATATTACCAGAAAGACTAATAAAAAATGTTAGGCAATGTGCAATAGCAGCTTTTGCACGGTAACTTTATGATGAATTAAAGCCAGGATAGTATTTTTTTGAAGTCTAATAAGTGACAAGGGCATAATTACACAAGCAGATGAGATATATTCAAGTATAGATCTTCCATGTTAAAACTGGAAAAGGCTTGAAATCATGTTAAAAGAGAACAGAGTGAATGTTCAAAGGGGCTTTTATTACCTCAGGCTATCAGCTTATAGGGTCTTACAGAGCTAGAAAACAGAAAAAAAAGGAAAATTGCAATCCAATTGTACTCCATACGTTTGAATAGTGGGTAAGGACCTCCTGCACGCAGGTGGCAGTAATTGTCCTTTTTCCATGGTCAACAAGTCTGAGATGAAAGTTCTACACAAGTTTTACAGAGGAGTAAGAAACACATACAAATACAATCAGTTATAGAAATGTAGTTGGATAAATAAGTTGTGATTGTATTGTATGAGCTAAAATATTCTGAATCCTTCTGCAAGCCTGATCTTTGTTAYGCTAGTACAGTTCCTGGTTTAGGAAAATATTTAAGCACACATTTTACTTCTCCACTGGCTGCTCAAGTGGCAACAGAGCAAGGAATTACAACTTACCCTAATATCTGTGAGAACTGTCTCAAGTGGAGAACCTAATAGTACAATGGTTACTCTCACTGAAATAATGAAATCTGAATCACAAAACCTTTTAAGCACATGTGATTAAGTTGAAATATAGGAGCAATTACTTTGAAGCTAAAGAAGCATTCAYATGCTTAAAATCCTTGCTCTACTGGAGACAAAGTTCACCCTTAGGATCACAACTAAATAACCAAGATGAGGTTCCTGTAAGTGGTCTCCAGGTCTCACTGGAGATGGAAAGATGGAAGATGGTTATGGAAAGATTTAAATAGGACATACCTCTAAGGAACTTACTAAACTGTAAATCCACTATATTCAGTAGGTACCTCTGAGGATAATACTGCAGAATTTAATATACACCATGCTACAGAAACTTTATTTACCCATGTCATCTTGTTAGATATTCTAACAGCCTTTAAGGGAAGCAATAGAAGTTGCATCTCTTGCGCATGGCTACTTCAGGCCTTGGAAAATGTGCTCTGCAGTGCTCAATGTGCAGCCGACCAGACGCCTGAGTGTCTTCGTCATCAAAAAGGCAACATGACAATAGCAAAATTATTAGGAAGAACAGATTTGTCTGTTCATTTGTCTGAAGCATGCATAATAAGGTAGTTTGGAAATAATAAAAAAGAAAATTCTGATTGTGTTATTAGGCCTTCATTAGCAAGACAAGAAMTCTATTGAGAAATATGGGGATGTGTTCTCGCATATTGACTGAATACCCTTGGACTGGCAGGGGTCAATCATAGCTTTCAGAATGTGTCTTTGCTAGACATAGATTTTTGTATGGAGCCAAAGGCTGTTGACAATACTTTCCTTTGCTCTCTGTGAATGGTTTTTCATTGTATTTCTAGATTCTAAGCATAGTGAKCACTGATTCAAAGTTGCAATGACTCAAATCTCTTTCTTTCAGCTTGATTCTTTCTGTCAAGACATATTCTTGCCAGGCAGATAAAAATACAGTCTTTAACCTTTCATATATTGACTTTAACATCTACCTTATTTATTCCAGTCAAGGAAATTTTGTCCCTCTTAAATTCCTTCAAAATAATGCTGAAAAGATCTTCCTGATTTACTATTGTTTACCTTGGTATTGCCATCCCCATTCTGACCAGAGAGAGCTCAAACCTCATRTTTTAACTTCCATGACTATTTGGACAGGTTCTCAATGATGTTTAGGTACCTAAAATCAATGGGAACTAAATACCAATGTTCTTTTGAGAAGCTGTTCACTCAAATAACTTGGACAATGCTGGATATTGTGCTGAATGCACCTGGACATCTCTAATGATCAATAGTACTGGTAGTCTGAGTAGTAAGGTGAACTACTCATCTTAGGACCTCTTTATGACCCAAGAAGAACAGAAGAAGAAAAATAAATGTTTTTAGGACTTGAACCATCTTATTCTAAGGAAGATACCCCAAATTCATCATACCTTAAAATCATCCATTTTTCCTCTTTCTGTGTAATAAAAGCCTAACAGGAAAAACTCAGATGTATGTGTCTATCMTCTGGGTAGATAAGGTAAAGGGAAAGAAGTCAAATTTCTCCTTGTCCCCATGCATATTACCAAGCTGGTAAGCATTATAATGCAATAACCCCTCTCCACCAGCCATTTCAGATGACTGTTCCTCATTTCTGTCTCCTTTTTTTTTCTCCCCTTGGTACATATACCTGTGTTATCTCTTATACAAAAACAAACCACATTGCCCACTTTCAAATCCCTCTTTAAATGTTCCTCTGTTTCAATACTTCAAAAAATAAACACTTAGCAGAGATTTAGCTGTTTACATCCTGAGATTACTGTTTAGAGTACTAATCCTTATTTTATCATTATTGTCTAGTATTTCMCTTCTTAACATGTTTTGTTCCATACTTATAGGTGAAGCTTTTTAAGCAGCATTTYTCACAATATGTACGCCGAGCTGCCAGCATAGTCTGATCCAGTTTTTGACTTATGCTTTTGGCTTATACCACAACAAAAAGCAACATCAGCAATAACAATTACAGTGGGAACAATAATCAAAGTCTGATTTACCCTGTTGTTCCCTGAGGTGGTACAAACGAACATTTCTGTTAACTACATGTGGTAAGTTAAAATATGAAGTATTATACACTGCAAAGGAAAAGAATTCTGTCTCCAAAAGAAGAAATATCAGAGTGAGTTTTCTTTTAGATTTAGCRTGAATGTAATATTTAAAAAACAAACTTTTTTTCATGTTTCTGAAAACTCGTGCTGAGGAACAGAACTCTTCTTCTCCAGARCACTTAGGATCCCAGTTACAGAGCAATTACGGGCCTCAGAAATGCTTAGGACCTGTTGGCAATGAGCCAGGCCTTGAAGAACTCTTCATTTTTTTCTGTGTTACAAAGAAACTCTCGCTGTCTTTTGGAGGCGGCTGTTCAAATTCAGGTTTTCTACCTATCTAGACAAAATYCATGGAAAGCATAATTTCATGGGCATTCTGTGGACAGAGGTGGTCTTTCCTCTGGCAAAGGACACAATATGTCTATCCATTTCTTGTCAATCTTGCTGATATATATGCATATTTGTGTGTATATGTATATATCTATATATGTGATACTCCAGATAACAGAAATAGCTGTGCCTGGATGGATTGAGATCAGCCAGCGTKATTTCAAGCTACAACACTTGACATGTTCCCTCTGGGCTCAATCCCTATCACCTTGCGACATAAWTAAGATACCTGTGGTGTTTCTGTACCATAAGAATGTGGGCATCCTTTGCATACCTTGGGGTGCTCTGAGGGCATTATGGGAGTGTAGATGGACCAACATCTAGTTTAGTCTTGTCCATATTCCCAGTTCTTAATGGTCTTTGGCCTCTGAGATCCTGTGAGTCATGCCTGGCTACTCAGAGTGCTACTCTGTGCAGACTATCAATGAAGCATAAGGGATGATCAATGATCAGCAGTGTTCAAGCTCTTTTTGCAGGTCTGGCTTCTCAAGCAGTATAGAGGTATCCTCAAAGGTCAAAGAACAGAATACATCCAGTCAGTGAGACTCATAAGATTAATCTTGTTATGAAAGTAATATTTARGCTCTTAAAGAAATTAGATAGCAAATCAAGTGCTAAGTGAAGCAACATGCAAATACCTCAAAATTATCCCTGTCTTCAAAAATTTGCACTTTGAATTCCCTGGGTAGGATATATGTGAACTAGTCCTTCTCCTTCTACATAGATTCCTGTTCTCATTGTAGACTGAAATATCTGTTATTTATWCTAAATCCTTTTACAGCAGTACATCATCTGGTGATAAGTAAATAAACAGTGYGGGCCTCAGTGTGCCTCTAATGTCTTTTTGACTATTGCCATCTTTTAAGTTAAACACATTTTCCTTCCAGCCACCTAAACTGTCTCATGAGCTMGATCATAAACTGATGATTGTCACTGTGATGATGACTACAGTCATTTAGATCACAATCTCTGAGTGTTCCCGTTATATTCTGACCTCTCTGAGCAGTATATTAGATTGTGTTTATTGTTAGCTCTCCCCAGCTGTTTTTTCTGCAGCAATAGGCCATGCACAGGTTGGCATTAACCCTGGCCAGGGGTCAACCAAAGGCCTCTGCTACTGCATACAAGCTACAATTCCAGCAATTCAGAGATGTCAGTCTGCTCCCCTGAACTAAAATAAATAAATAAGTAAATAGGAACAAATGGARCAACATTTGCTATTTAGATACAGAATGATGTATTAGACACCAAGCAAAATGTTTTTGTGTGGACAAAGCTGCATTCTGTTCAGGAATGTCAATATGGACAGTTTATAACTGGTTCAGCAAAAGCTAAATTGATACGTAAGCCGGGGAAATTTATATGCACCAGCAGCTGCTCTCCCACTTGTACTCTCTTATTACTCCTGCTATCGCTGACTCATATTCAATTTATAACTCATTGCAATTATCTATATCCCTCTGTGTTTAGGGCAGATCTCATCAACCTACAATGAAGACAGGCAAAGCAAAGTCTCATATAAAAGAATTCCTGCCACTCATTTTTTACTCAATTCCTTCAAGAGAAATTCTTTGATTTTTTTTGTATTATTAAATACATATATAATTTATCTGAAATTACTGCTGCTGACTCTTCATAAGAAAGATTTTTGCCCTACTCACTTTTAAATTATGCAGATAATCTACCTAAAGTATATCTGGACTTATTAGGCACAGTATGAGACCAGGAACCTTAAAGTGAAGTGTGGAATAAATTACTGTTATTGATCCCAGAAMCTTAAAAGATAAGAATACATTGAGCATGATACTGGACAAACTTTGCAGCTGAAGCTACTAGCTTCAGAATGGTACAAGATACACTTCATATTAAAATAGAAAGCCATTCAAAGTACTAGTTAAATGTATTCTTTTTCCCATTCATAGCAGAATTAAGATCATTGGATCTATTACAGATTTATTGCAACCTATGCCTAACTCATTATGCTTTTGAAAGCGGTGTAAAGGGGAAAAGCTTTGCAATAGGAGAATAAAAAATGGGTTAAGAAAAATGKGCATCTCCCTGTTACTTCTGCAGCCATTCAAGACACCTGAAAACAAATTCTGGGAAGCATCTGGAGGGTGAATTCACAGAATCACAGAATTCCTCATGACTGTCTCCATTGACTGTCCAGGCGACCTACTGTGGGAGTCATCTCACCCAATATTAGCTGGATACAACCATCTATACCTAGAAGTGACAATCTCCAGCTCCTTTTATAGTACCCTAGGATCCTCTTATTAACCTGCATTTTATGACCTGCATACATATATTGTTTATGGGACAATTTAGCTTTTGCTAACAAAACTCAGCTACCTCCAAATACAATGAAGCTCATTAGGGAGGTTTGGTGCATGTAAACCTCTCACAGCACATAACTTTATCAGTGTCATTTATGTTCTGGAGAGAAATCAAGATTTTACAACATCAAAGGTAGAGATCGTCCCTTCCATAGTTGGAATAGACTGAAACAAATACGAATATAAACCACAAAACATCTCAGGTTGGTACAAAGGAAACTGAATATAGTTATTTTACCTGATCATAATTCAGGCAGGCATCTTAGGTGGAATATAACTCTCCTAGTTTAAAATTGATGGCTCTGAATTGCTAGTACTCCTGCCACTACAAAAACAAAAATAAAAACAAACAAAAAAAAGTGCTTTTGGGTACTTCATGTGCTCATACGGACAGTCCTTCTGCACTGCATCGTTTCCAAGAGATCACACTTCACTAATGCCTGGCTCCCATTGGGAAGCTAATGGACCCTTCTAGTTTACACCAGCTGAGTGCTAGTGGGATGTGATGTCCYGGGTATTGAAACACAGCTTGCAAGGAACATGCTGTTCCTAATAAAATTCAGTGCTCGAAGGTAGCCACCTAAATGTATTTTCAGACTCTTTAATCAGTGGCGTGATTTTTCTGCGASTGTATAAGATTTCAAGGGGTGTAAGAACTGGGAATAGTCTGAAAGATAAAATGAATTGGCAGAATCTCAGGACACATGCACATGACTAAGAACTAGTTTGTCTTGTTAAAAGTGGGACAGTTTTTCCTATTCAAAGTGCTTGCTGTTTACAGACTTGATTCTAAGAGCTACTGTAAGCATATTAATGATTAATATCTTCAAAATCAACCTGTCCCATCAAGAATTTGAAACTATTAAGACTTACCAAAATGCACCTTTTAGTAAGTAACATACAAAAAACGGCCAATTTGAAATAATCTGATTTCCTTCACTTTCAGTAGCTGCAAATAAACCAAGTATATAAATGACACAACTGCAGGAAATGAACATATAAAAGGGTTTTAAAAAACAAAATGATCTAAATTTAAGTATTTCTGAGCACATAAAGAGAATTACAGGGAAACTATTTCTCAAAATAAAGGGGAATATGGGATAGAAGTCACCTGTCACACTGGTTAAGTGCATAAATCATTAATCCTTGCCACAGATCCCAGCAATGCTGAATGTGGGGCTCTGAAACATGGCAGGACTATGCCATTTGCTGAAATACAATGTGGGTACCAGGTTGTGTGAGAAGACCTCTTCATTAACAGCAAAGAGCAGCAGTKCATGTCCATTAACATGACTTAATCACAGTCTCTGCACTGCAATAAGAAAGATGCAGCCTCCAGTTCCAGTGCACATTTAGCACACCAGAAAAGCTTCTTTTATATGGAAAGCCCCGTGTTGCAGCTGGGAGCTCTGCTGCCAGTTCTGCCACGGCTGTGATACTTTCTGTCTTCCTGATTTAGCTCTCTCCTAATAAAAGGGAGATTATAACACCTTTCCATCCATCCTCATCCTCTTTGCAGTGACACCTATGACCATCCACATGTCAGGACCTGACTTTAAGCACCTTTAAAATATAGAACAGATAAGAGTCTCCACCTCAAGCAGATATTTTTTTTTTATCTCAGTTGGAGACTAGAGGCAAGAAATGGCTTTAACACAGATAGGGAACTATGGGGAAATGTTGTCAGCATATTCAGTAAGGAAGGGAGTGCGTTTTCTGCATTTGAATCTCTATCAGGATTTTTCAGAATCATCAAGGCAAATATATGTCTCAATAATGGTTTTTACCTGAGATAATGGAATGAAAGGGCAATTCTGTCCCAGCATAAGGGAAGTATCTCTCCATGAAAAAAAGCATAAACATAGCTATCTGTAATTTGAATAACATGGGAGTGAAAGTGTCATAGGTTGCATGAGAGCAGGAGTCAGGCTCTGAATAGCTAATGACGGAGGGCAGTTGAATGGGGATAAAGAAAGAATTTGAGATAAAGGACTTGTTAGATGTACTGAAAGAAGCACGGGAAGGATGAACAGAGGAGGGTGCAAAGGCCAAAACAAAAAGGTGAGGTGAACAAAATAAGCCTCCAGGTGTCGAGGTCAGGGAAAATGGGTAATGGAGATACAATAGCGAGGGAGGCTGAAAGCTCTCTCTCTCTTTTTTTTTTTTTTTTTTCTGTCATTTCTATAAATTGTAAAATCTCCAGTGTGGGGACTCTGCCTTGCTCTGAAACAGTAACTGATGTGCAAAGACAGATAAAGGAAATGCTTTGAGATCCCAACAACTCATCTATTCTAAACTCATAATTTGAGATGAGAAAACTCATCTATTCTAAAAACATACTATTAAAGATACTTTAGAGATTAGGTGAACATCTATTTCTTTTCTTAGATGCCAACACTTGAATTTTGACTTTTCACATGCAGGGCAGACAGGCCTCCTTCCTGATGGAGTCGCAGGGGATTTCCAATGTCAGGTAAAAATGACTTGCACCCTGAGTGCAGGTCATAACACAAAATGAAGACAAACGTTCCAGCTGCCTAAATTCTGGAATGATCATTCTTTTCCTTTCCTCTACATCAAAACCTTAATATGTTGTGCACTATGAGGGAGAGAGATCACAGGGATCCTTCATGTCCCATTCCCTTCTTCCCATTCCACTTCATTTTCCCACTTTCCTGCAGCAGGGTCAAGCCCAGAAACGTGTGACGCTGGTTAAGAGCATAGAGAGAGTTCAGCTTGTGGCTTTGAGAGAATATAAAGGCTAAAGTTAAGGTCAATCTTTCTCTATGATATAATTTAAGATATATGATACCTTTAACAGGCTATACAAAAAAGTAAATTACATATATGCACGCTGCCATTTAAAACATACAAAGGGACATAATTGTATTTTGCTTCTTTCAGGTTGTCGTTGCTGTCTTCCTTAATCACATTGCAAGTTTGGAGATAGAAGATATTCATATTCCGGTTAAGAATATAGGAAGATATTCCTGTCTTCCATTTCTGAATATAACCATAGCCAGAACTGTAGCTAGAGTAAAACAGAATAATTCTGCTACAGTCCTTGACCTCAACATTTGTCCCCTTTGTCTGTGTAAGAAATAAAAAATATTAACTTTCTTTGCAGAAGGTTTTAGAGACAGCAGGGGAGGAAGGCGACATAAATAAATATATATGTAAGGGAGGGAGAAAGAGAGAGATTAAGACTGGAAGGAGAGAAAGGAAGAGTGAGAAGCACACATGCACAGTAGATCTGAAAATTTTTATACTGTAGAAGAGAAAATATGTCTTTAATAATAATAATAAAAAGGTCCATTGGGCAAAATCCTGCTCTGAGTTGTGAAAGTTACTCATAATTGCTCCAGCTCCAGGAACTGGAGACGCCAGGCTGGGCTACTTTGTCTGCTTCCTCGTGTGCCAGCTCCAGGATGGCACTTGGAGCTCCCAGCTGCTTCATGATTCAGTTCTGGGAAGAGAATCAAATGTTTGGACATGCTTGTGTGTGACATGCACACCGAGTCCTCTACCTGTGCTCTGTCCAAAGCTGCAAGGTTGAAAAAAAAATCTGCACAATTTAGCTACTAACAAGCTATGTAACCAATCTTTCTGTAGTTTTGTTCCTTGATAAGCAAAAAGGAAAGGAGAATTCCCTTGTAAACAATTAAATTCCTATGGAAAACTTGCAATATGCCACTGTCGTAGTATTGCATGGATATTATGCACTCAATTGTATTTAGTTCAGCACTCAGCTGTATTTAGTAAGCTTCTATTTAGAATAAAATTCAAGATTTACAGATAATGTCACTACAGGCATCTAGTGTTTAGGTTTCTSCAAAAACAAAAGTAAGGGTCTGCAGGGTCCTCTTCGGGAGTTTAGATGTTTGCCTATAAGCTATGATTGCTGGGTCTTCAGCTGAACTCACACAGAGATCCATGTAATTTAGCATTTGGTAGTGGACTCACATCATGGACCTTTTGAACCCAGGCCAAGAATCCTGACTGTCCAACTTGTTGACCTTGTAAATAATGTAAATAATTTTTTTATGATTATTGTCTCTCGTTTCTAACCTATGACCCCAACCTAAGGGCTGGCAGCCAAAGGTCCCACAATCACAACTATATATTCCCTAAAAATGGAATTTTTTTTACATCTCTCGTTATCAATTAATCAATTGCTGATTTCTAAAAATAGATTGATTGCTATACATGCATGCAATGTGATATACACCTTAGGTGGAATAGAACTTGCTCTGAAAAGTTAACATTATTTTGAAAGAATTTATTCTTTAATGGGTCTTCACTTGTCTGAGTAGGCTAAGAGGGAATAAGAATTAAATTAAGGGCAAAAATAAACAACAGTTTATGCCTCAAACTTGCTTTAACTTCAAAAAGTCAACGTTTCCCACAGAACAAAAATCCTGAGCTTTCTCTAATCTCTGGACACACACACAGAAAAGAGCAAGCGGAAGAATTTTGTCTAAAWGTCATTTCGATGGAATTTCCAGTCTACAAATAAAGAGAATCGTCACATGAAATAAACAGAGGAGATACAATAAATGTTAATGGCTGCATACAGAGTCCATTTGTCCAGGGCCATAGAATAAATCTGTGAAAACCTCTTTGAGTTAGYGGGATCAAAGGCCTTATTTAAAATGGAAAGTTGCACCCATGCAAAATCCAGTSTATTTGGTCTTCGATTTTGGATTTACACTCATTATACATTTTCAAGCKTTTTACTACAGCTGAGAGACAGAAGATTGCTCTCTTCTCTGAATGAAAGCTGAGATTCTTCCTCAGTTTGTCGCTTTCAATAGCTGCAGCTTCACTTCAATTTTTCTCTTTTCAATATATAGCTATCCATTCACTGCATGTTATATCCATTCATACATGCTTTTATATATATATCTCTACACACATATATATATACACACATATATATTTATCGATATCTTCAGTTTTCACAAAGATCAGTGTTGGAGAACTCCAGTGAGTTGTTGCCATGATTAAATATTTTTATTCTAAAGAAATGTGTTTTATTTTCAGTTTGAACACTAGGGTGGTGAACACTAGGGGTGATACTTCCAGTCACTCTATCAACTGCTACACCTACTGCTGCTAAGGAGAGTGTCTCATTCATGAAGTAGGATTTCCTTCTAAAAAATGAAACTTGCAAATGCTGTGAGTGATGCCTCATGTGAGCATCAAAAAATGTTTCTGGAACAGAAACACAGCAACATTCCCAGCAGGAAGGGGAAGAAATGAACTTCCTAGCTCTGTTTTTTKGTGGAGGCCGTTTTATCCCTTTTTCTGATACTGGCAGTCAAGGAACTGAGGGAAAGAAGTGTGTCAGCACGTTAAGATGAGCACAAAGTGTTAGAAGAAACTCTTGAAAGAGAGCTGGTGGCATGAAAGAAACATGCAAAGCCACACGTAGTAGCACAAACCTCCTGGATTAGAAGGGAAAACAAGAGGTAAAGGTCTTAGCAAAGGCCATTTCTATCTTTTAGTACTGCAAAATATTGAGAGCTGACATTCACCAGAATAGCCAAGCCAACACACTGAATGACCTGCTCCCTTTCGAGGGAGCAACAAGGGAGCTAAGCCAAAACTTCATACCTGTGGTACCTGGGCAATGGAAACATCAACACCGAAAACTTTATGAAAGACAATGTACTGAACAGCCATAGATTATTTCTGTGCATTCTGACTGTTTATTAATAACTTTTCTTCCTCTCCATTATTTGTGTTGCTTTGTAGGTACCCAGCTCTCTTGCAGATCAAGAGCAGAAAGGCAGCAGCCCCYGGGTCGGTCGCTCTTCCTGCCCCTTGCCCCTTGGCAGATGTCACACGCAGGGCAGATCTCCCTCTTACCAGCTCCGAGTTGTTTTATCACAGGAGGCTTGACACAATTCTCCAACACCTGCACAAGCCATTTAATTATATGTACTGTGCAACTACATGTGCTGCTTTGCCATTTCTTATATTCTTGTTGCTGTCTTTTTCTTTTTTTTTCCTTTTTCTTTTTTTGTTTTTACTTGCAGATGTTGAAAAGGTTTGAGAACTTTGTCAGGAAAGCTGAAACTTTTCTTTTTGCCGTTCTAGTGTCAGATGAAAGATGAACTATCAGCCTAAATATTTGCAGAAGAAGAAAAGGTGCTTGACATGTTTGTTTTCCCAGAAATCTGCATTAAAAACACCAGTCCAAACACTTTATATCAAGCTTGATGGATTGTAATTTTTCACTGAAGAATAAAAAGATATATATTGCAAATGAATACCCGACAAGACATGTTTCTGTCTTGTCTCAAGCAGTAAAATATGAAGAAAATAGCACTTTTAACCTTGCCAGGTAATGGAGGTATCTCATTATTACTCTTTGAGTTTTAATTATGTTTAATTGCATAGTATACMCCAGTCTCATGGTGAGCTGGATGACAGTACTATGAAAATGGTTGTACTCTTACAACTTAATGCATATTTTTATCCTGTTATAGTCCTTTCTCTAGTAAAAATGTCACCCTACTAATCCTTTCTAGTACATTCCTGTTCTTCTCACTCCTGCCTCTCTTTGACTGATTTTCATKTAATGCTTCATGGTAGGGGGGATACAGCAAACTTTATCTTCCGCAATATTTTGTCTCTCTTTCCTATTTTGCTTTAGGTTTTCCAAGGAATGCCACAGACTGTCTTCTTGCAATCACATTACTGCATTGGACTACAAGTTTTTTTCTTGGCTGCATGAGCTTTTCAAGGGAGCATAATGGATTTCTCCTTGTTTTGTTAGCAGAAGTGTTTGAAGATGCCCCCAACTCACCGTCATGTCTCTGTGTGCAACTTGCTGACGGGAGAAGAGAATTATAGTTTTGTGAATCGTACAAGAATGGATCTGAGGATCTGGTAAATCAGATTAGTCAATTTGTTTTCCCTTGTCGGATATTTTATTTAAGCTAATGTAGATCCAGTCTTTTACTATAATCCAATCCAGAAAAGCACTACGTGTAATTACTAATGAGATTTTGAGTACATGATGGTCCCACAGGTCTCGTTTTGTTGTTTCAAATTTTGGGAAGAGTTTTGGATGAGTCATCTAGCTTAGCTGAGTTTATACTCGACATAGGTGAGGGATAAGATAGTTTTAAGGCACTTTTTTTTTTCCACCCAGTGTTCTAGATGGCTGGAAAAGGGCGCTTTTGCAACGCTACCAAAGACTCTGAATCGAGGCTTGAACTCTGACATTAGGACATGTTTTTTTGGGGCTGCTCAACAAGTAAACRTGCTCCCTCACAGTCTCATTTTGCCATCAGTCTCCCACACAATCCCTTGCCAGCACTTGGGAGACTGTACATAAACAACATTATTCCTGATAAGGTGGATGACATATTGTTGAAGGTTAACTCCACRGTGTCAATGCAGTCCTAGCTGTCCCACATGGCTTAAGAGCTAGGGAATGGGCCCTGGTYCATTTTAATAAATCCTATAGATAAAGTGTATGAAACTGTTCATTTCACTAAGGAACATGTAAGCCGTTTTTGACTTGATTTTCACTTGATCAAACCTTTATTGATCTTGCAACTACAACAAAGAGACCTCGTCCTGGTCCAAACCAGGGACAAGATGCCAATCAATAAAGTAGCAGTGGTAGGACTGGAAAGGAACAATATCAGGGTAGGGGCTTCAATGGTATCTACCTCAAGTTTAAAAAAAAAAAAAAAAAAAAAAAGTGATTTTTTTTCCCCTGAAATCAGCTTCAGATGTGAGGAATCAGAATTTTCAGTAAAAACATACTTGAAAAATGAAATTTCGGTTATTGAATTTGAGTTAAAAAAATGAATTTAAAGTGATGAAAAGGGAGTCAAAAGTTTGACAAGCGAGCCCATAGTTCATGGACTTGTACTGTGGACAGCGTTTCAGTAATCTAAAGTCATGTTTGATTTTTTTTATAATGCCCTTAATGGACAGGTTCTTGTTTTTTTTTTCCTCTATAACATTTTGAGATAGATCCCTGTTTTAAACYATTTACCATTTCAGAACTCTCAGGACTGAAACTTTTTTCACAGAGATAACTCGATCAAAGCTGCAGCCTTATAGAATTGCATGACCAAGTTAGGAAAACTGAATTTCCTTTATATATTTCAAATAATGCTGCTCTAAGCATACTCAACTTTTGGATATAATTTTCATATGTATTTCTAAATAATTGGTGGAACACTGTCCAGTAAAGATCAATCCTCATCCCTTCATAAGCCAGAAGAGTTTTTACATTGACCTTATTGAGGCTGGAAAACTGCAGCAATTTGCCTCCAGASAGAGGACCAAAAAATACCTCCTTAAAAACTTATAAACTGTGGTGTATTATAGCACACAGATATTCCTGTTCACCTATTTTTATTGTTGTTTTTACACACCATTTGCTATGCAACAGTTCCTGATAGAACATAACATATGTCCTAAGATTCATGAAAACTTAATAGAGTTTGATTTCAAAAGTGCAGAGATAAAAATAGATGATAGAAAAATATCTTAGCAAAGGCTGTTTGTTAAAACCACCTATGTCTCGTAAGATAATATCTGACAACATGAATTCYGTCCTTGTTTGCTGTTAGCTCCATCCTCCCGCATTAACTTTTAATGAATCTACCTTCTGCTTTGCTGACCTGATTAGTGACACTTCCATTCTCTAATKCCAGGGAACCAGGGAGAAGCAACCTGCAGATAACAGCCTGTCTGCCAGCTGCCGGATGGCTGGAGCCAACAGGCCCTTTTCTTCCCCTTTCTAGATCTTTCAAACTGAACATGATGATCCCTAACTGTYATTCCGGGTGATCCAACACTCTATTTTGAGTTCCCACACATAAAACTCCTTCCTCTGCCAGGTACTTCATTAGCAKTAAGCCCATCAGTCCCATTTGGGGAAGGGCAAAGTGGTGTTCTTGCAGCTCAGGRGCACCACTCAACACAGCAGCTCTGGGTGAGAAATAAACTCTGACACAGTCTCTTGAGCAACGTGGAAATGCTGTTATAGACTTAGGCAAGTGAGAGGTTGCGTCCTCATTTACTTTTCTGTAGTTGCTTTGTTTCAGACAAAAAGAATTAGGATTTAATAAAAAGGAAAGCAATTAGAAGCTTAATTAGCCAGGCAATGTATTTCTGGTGCCCTAATTTGCCCCTGTCTGTGCCTACAGTTCATATGTTTGTTTGCTAAGAGAGGGAGGGAGAGATGGAAAGAYAGACAGAAAGAAAGACAGAAGGGAGAAAATAAAAAGAGATTCAAACAAACCTGTCAGATATTTCCTTATAGCAWCCACATTTGACAAGGTTACCTGCTAGGACCTTTACCATAATATTTTTCCAGCCAAATTCAATTAAAGACCACCTCCAATTTGCAAGCCTTTTTAAGTCTGTTATCACTGTCTTTTTTTTTCCTTCTCTTGTGACCCTCTAAAATGGCAGGAACAATTAACTGGATTCAATATTTTTGGGGCACGTGTCTATGTAATTTGCTATGTAAATGTGCAAATGTATGTGCAAATGTAGGTGAATTYGACTTCTATTTTCATTTTTCAAATATGCAAAAAAAAAAAGTGAGAGCTTTATAAAGACACGRAGATTCAGGTTTACACCTGAGACTGAGAGCTGTAAATTAAAAAAAAAAAARRRRAAAAAAAMMCCCAAAAAACATGAGCACCTTTCCAGGGTCGCTGGATAACTGCTGCACACGGAGCCCCGTTCTGGGGTACGTTATTGCCACATTTTGTATTCAGTGTTTTTTGTGCTGATCACAGCTTTCAGTCAGGTCAACCCCATCTACTTTGTTTACTAAACACCACATGTATCACACCATGCCAGTTTTATTGATCTGAGGTTTATGCAGTTCCACTGGATGCTACGAAAYGCTACGGCTGAGACTAGCACTCGAGATTAAAGCTGCAGCGAGCTTCTGCAGAGAGCATATAAACAACAGCGTTTTYAATAAAAGATCTGTTTAAATACTGCTGTGATGGCAGGCTGAATGGCTGATGTAGAAGCAGCTCTTGCTCGTAGCCGGTGCCATGGATGAGCAGCGTTACGTGATGTGTCACCCAATTGCACCTGGCCACAATACAAAAATCATTATCTAATTAACTAAACTSGATCCATTAGCCAAGCCCTGGATCTTGCTCGTAGCTAAACCACACAAGTGTTTCTRGGTCACCCACAGAGAGGGAGAATAAAAAGCACCATTAAAATAGAGGCTGGTTAGCGCAATGAATGCAAAGGTCCTCAGTAATGGCAGCACCAAGAGCATGGCCAACAACCTCCTAAAAGTGACTACAGCTTTTCATGAAAGCATGCAAACAGTTCTACTGAGTTCTGCATCTCCCTTGATCTTCAGTAGTTTCTGTACTCCTGGGACTCCTTTTTAATAGTTTGGTGGGTGAAAAGACGCTCTTCAGGGACTCATCAGCAAGCTAACCACATTTTATTTCTAGATTTAGCAGGATCTGTAATGAATTGCAGAATGCATTCATGAATGCAAATAAAGTCTTAAGTTAAATGTGAAATTATTTTTCCCCGGAGAATTTGACATTTGAAACAACCCTAACTATTTTATTATGCTTTTATCCCTACCCTTCACAGGATTTCAGGCTGCTGAAATTGCTTTTTTTTTTCCCTGTGACTGCCAGCAGCATGACCCAAGGAGTGCACACCTGCCTTCATGAAACTTAGCATATAGATATTGGTAACTATGCACAGAATAGAATGTGATTATCATTCCATTGGGAAGACAAACGTAGATCAAATTTWAAAAAAAAGGTAAATTGCATTACTGCAGCCCAGGAGTAATAAAGTGAAAATTGCCTGTTATACACATCTATCCGCTTCCTTCTGCCATGCTAACTTCTATAACCCACAAGATTGATCCCCAGGTCAGAATAATAGCTCTCATATAATGTGACTGAAAAATTCAGTATTTTAAAAKAGCAGAGGTGTTTCTGAGAGTTATGAAACTCAAGCCAATCAAAGGGGAAAAAAAGTCAGATTATTCCTTTGTTAGAGCCACAGTCTCTCAAATCAGCTAAAATATAAGGTGATAGGTCTCCAAAACCAGAATTTACTACTGTGCATGGAAACATACAGTTTGGAAACCAAATTTCATTTTGGAGTAGAGCAGAAGCTCTCCTTCTCATTACTGCCTGGGCTGCATGACTTTCTACTTGGGAAAGTTAGGCCCAAGAGCTTATGGATGCATTGATCTAGGTCCATTTCTTGGAGCTTAAGGAGAACTCCAATGTGGGCAATGCAGGGATTAGGAGAGAACAGGCAGCTCTGTGAGTAAGATATAAGTGTCTCCCATTGCATTACTTTTCAGTGAAGATCCGTTGCTTATTTATTTGGAGATGCAATACAGAGTGCCAATGGACAGCAATACACATTGGCTGTGTAGTTCCTCCTACATCAGTTTTAGCCTCAGCACATGGAAAGGAAGACTCTGAATCACATTTCTGCAGTGAGCAGACCCGTGCTGGGCGATTTGGCCAACCGCTCACCAACTCAAGGGCCCAAAACATCCAGTGAGTGGCCGTTTCCCCTGCGGGGACATAGAAATGACAGKGTCACCTCCTTTGGAAAGGGAACTGCAAATTATGGCTGGAAATTTTGGATAATCACTAGCTTGATGCTTTGTTTGCCAACATCTGTTAAACCTTGCAACCGCTGGGACCAATCCCCCTGAAAATCCTTATGTTTCAAATTGCGAATAAGATGATTAAACAAAAAGCACCGCTCTTTCCAACGACGCCAGGAAAAAAATCACTTAATCTCTGCAATTAAAGGCAATAGTCACTAAGATGCATGCACCATTGGGCCCTTAGGTAGTATAATCACAGCTCTGAGATTTTCTAGGCGCTATTTTATCTCTAATACTCTCCAAACCAGATCTTTCAGGGATAYAGACAAAGCAGTAACCTACTTTCTTGTCTCATTTGTACCTGCTTTTCTGCATTCTCTTCAGTGATAGAATTCAGACCACGGCTTTCCTGATGTAAAAAAGGAAATATAAAGTGCAAAGGGATTTTTTTCTTTTTTTTGTGGTGACTAAGGATAGTGGAAAGGAATTGCTTGAAATGAGCAATCCCAGATTAATTATTGATAAACCAGAAATTTAACCAAAAGTTGGGGTTTTTTTTCAGCTTAAATGAAAGTTTCATTTTGATTTTCTGCCATGGTTAACACTTACTTTAAAGTGTTACATTAAACTGAATTCTCTATTTTTTTCTGCCAACATGAAGCACTCTGGCATTTTTACTATATTTCAATATTTTCCTCTCTTCTGCCTCTGAAATATATGGAAAAAAGTATCCTCCGTAGAAAAATTTGCCTTTTGAAAGTATTTACTAGCCCAAACCAAAATCGACAGCTAATCCAAAATCCACCACAGTCTGATAAAAGGAAAATAATATCACTTCCTCTCTTTGTCTCCAAAAGAACTCAAATATTTGCTCTMTGAGCATAGCAACCAAACAGCAGGTGTCCCCAAAAAGGGAAGTTCTGTATTTAATCTAAATACATGAGAAAGAAATGAGAAGTTCAGCAGCTACATGACACATGATCAGCAGGAGTGCAAGCACAGAAATGTTCATAGATGGAAACACATAACAAGAAAACTCTGACTGGAACAATGCTTTTATCTAAGCACAGTTATTTTGGCCCTCCAGATCTAAAAGCAAACAAACCCCCTCAAGAATAACTTAATTTTATTGTGTTTTAGATTTTTGATTCCCCCACCTTTCTAGATATAAAGATTTTGATTTCAAAATGAGGTTTCATAGTATTTATTTAAAAGACATTTATCCTTGCGTTTTTGCGYTTGAAGAATTCTGTGCCACCAGAGGGAAAAGCGTTCTTGTTCACACTAAATCCTATTCTGGCATCCTGAAAACGTCAAAGTTAATATGACTGATTTAGGCTCACTTCCAACTCTTTTTAGTCACTGATTTCTCTTGCAGAAATATGTTGACAATCATTTCAAGAGGCATTTGCATTAAGCTGGGAGCCAGCAAAGCACTTAGGTTGGTGTACTTAATAAAATGCATCTTCCACTGAAATCAGCCTGCAAGCTTGAAAACAAGCGTATGCTTAGGCACCCTGCTGAATTACAGCACATCAACAGTTTTGTGATCACTGAAATCTGAGATCTGACTTTTTTCCTCCTCAATTTTGTTATTTTTTTTTCTTCTTTTTAACTGATTGTTAAAGTGAAGCTTTATAATTGGAAGGCTTTATGACTTACAAACATAATCAATCATTGGGAAGACGTGGAAAACCCTGCAATTGGAGACTGTCACTTAGCTTTGACTTCTAAATAGCATTAATAAGTTTTTGTGAATTGTCTTTCTTTTGATTGTCTGAGACAATGATTTCTAGGCGAGTAGGTCCCTTTATAACAGGATCTTTGTGAAAAAGAGGCTAGGGGGATTATTTGGGGGTAGTGGTCTCCCTGCAGCTGATGAGTGTGTGTTCATTGTATGTCAGTGGGATATGCTCATTTTATGTAGTATCTTAATACTTTGCACAACAGATTAAGACCTATATGCAGGTTAAGTCGACGCTGGCCCTCAGCACTCCCCAGATGATTATCTTATAGCTTGGCAGAGGTGTGGAGTAGCTAAAGATCATCCAGGTTTCCAGAGCATCATCTGAGTCACTGACACAGGCCTTCATTCACATGGATTTAATTGACCTACCTYATCTTGGCACAAGGACTTTTTGTGTTAGACTGGAGCACTAACCCTGTCAAAATCACTGAAGACCCAATTCGCTTAGAAGTTGGCTGCTCAGGAATCCGCCTCCCTTARTCTTAGTCACCCAGAAGTGAGACAGCCACGTTTACCTGGTTATCTGATGCCGAAAGAGAGAGACAGGGTAAATCACCTTCTGGAAATGCCTCTCTCCAGGGTCTAGGGAGAAAGTTCAGATAAATCTGGGCATAGCAGTGGCAAGAGGAATTAGCTGCAAGGACAAGTCATAAGAAAGCCTTTAGGTTTTCACCTTCTATCAACAAGTTAAGCAACTAGGTATGCAGTCATTAGGGCTTAAGGGCATTTCTTGAGATATTTTCCTTGGCAGCTAATTAGACCAAAGGTAGAGATGACTAGAGAGAGGTGTTTTTTTTTCTTTGCCTTTTAGTCATTAAATTCCATACATTGCACAATATTTTTTATTCCATTACTCCTTTTTATGTTGAAACATTGAATGTGACTGCTCTAGTGCAATTCGTAGCTCACAATAGATTGAAACTGAAAAACATTAAAGTTTATAGGAATAATTCTTCAAATTATAATTGCCTTTCCATACCAGAGATTTGTTTTTTGTGTGAAGCTATCAAATATTTAATAGCAGACCTTTACATAAAAGCAATTTTATTAAACAAAATGTAAAAATACAGCTGCTTAAATTGTTGGCATCAATCCCTTGGAAGTTTGCTAGTAGTGCAATTACCTCATTTTCCTAACAGAGAAGGGCAGAATAACTTCAGGAAATATATTATTTGATATTTTTCAATTCCATGCAAACCTAAACAAATCATTCCTGAAAAAATGACAGCATGCAAAGAACAAAACAGCAGCCTTTAGTTTAGAGCTGCAATATACCCGTTTGAGAAATAAGACAGAAAAATCTCCACTGCATTTGTTTACCTGCTGGAACAGTGACTGAAATCTATATAAGTAAATTTGGTGAGACAGCCAAACAAAGCTTTCATATCATGTCTAAACCTCTGTTTTAGGGAATCTGATGCCTCAGCCTGGGGTGGTCACGGACAGGGACACAAACTTGGAGAGCTCTTTTGGTTGATTCAGCCTGGGCAAAGCTCCCTGTGTCAGCTCACCTCTTTGCTCCTGAGTTAAAGCAGATGAAGGTCTCACGTGGAGGGCAGCTTCAGCATCTTCAAGCAATGTACCGTCTGCCAGGTGAACCTGCAGCTTGAAGGCACTTTCTTGGGAGAGTTTTTGATCTGAATGATTGGCAGTTCTCAGCAGTGGGGCAGAAATCGTTTTGCAGAGACATTCTACAATAACGAGACATTCCCTTTTCMTTACTCTTTTAAAAGAACCCAGAGGCTTTTTCATATTTCATACATAAGGTATAGGGGAAATAAAATCCATCAGTGTGAGCCTTGAGTTTACAGTGATGCACCAACCTTAAGTTTGTGCATCGACTTTCRTAACAATCTCCTTAAATGCTGGAAGTTTTGCTTTTCTTTGCAGGCCAACAGCAGAGGTTGTCCAATTCACTGACGGTAATATCAGCACACACCCACCTCAGAGAAGCATGAAAATTGCTGCATGGGCTGGACTTTTGGCACTTGGGTGACGGTGTGAGAGATATTTTTGACAGGAAGGGCAAGGAAAACAAGTGGAAAGTAACATGGTACAGCTCGGTGTGTAATGGACAGAATAGACTGTGCTTGCACGCTTGGAGAACAGCAGCAGAGCCAGCACTTGGATGGGTTCCCAGAGTGCTGTAGATCTCACATCTCATCAGAAACAACTGGTTTTGCTTCCCTTTCTTTCTAAGYGTTGTCAAGGCTGTGAGCAAATGACTAGGCCTGGCTTGAGGTTAAGCTGACTGAGCAGGACATGGAAAACTGCTGGACATAACTTGAGAATTTACTGGATCTGACAGATGGCAAGAGAGAAGATGATAAAAGTTACAGACAAGGATAAAAGTTACTGGAGGGATGACTAGGTTTCATAGGTGATTAAGGAGAAATAGATGATTTTTTTTGTGTGTGATTTTCACAAATAATTGGAGGAGGGTACTGAGGACCTCTAAAACCTTGTAAGACAATCAGTACTTGGGTAACCAACCATATAAGGTCAGAYTGAATATAGCAAAAGTGCAATTAGGGCAGGCTGTTTCTTTGGAAGGAGGCTGGAGTGAAGAAGTAGGGTATAAGGGCAGAGAAAAGACTACCCGAGAAAGAGGAGAAAAGTGGATAACAAGGTATGAGAATCATATGAATGGACCAGTTCAGGAGTATCTGTCAGGCAGCCCTGCATTTGATCATGGCAAYCTAAATCAGGAGAGCCAACCAGACCATTGTTTTTCTGACTATAGCACGAGTCAAAGCTGCTTTCCTGCTCAGGAGGACCAGAGTGGTGTCCTGGCTTCTAGAAAACCCGAACAGACTAGTGGAGCACCCTGGCATGACTGKGTAGGTGCCTGTTCCATGACCTGGTAGTGCTGGCATCTCCCCATTGTTTCCTAGCATGCACCCAGTATTGCACCCATGTAAAGCGGCTGCCTTGTGCACCCATATGAGCTGTGATGAGCTCTGCAGGGCTTCAGCCACCTAGAACTGAGTTTGCCCCACGAAAAAATAGATGAGGCTATAAGTTATTAGGAGATACATATTGATAGACTTCTTTCTCCTCTTGTCCTTATTATTCTGGTGCTTTGTTTTTTCATAMCGGTAGCACTTCAATATTTATAAGCGATATTGATTGCACACATTTTTTTTCTGCTGCACATCTGAATTTACCCAAACTAGGACATTAATCTGCTCTGTCAACTCAAATGAATGTTTATAACAATGGAAAATTAGCAAAATCAACACCTCAGGCTGTACATGCCCACACTAGGTGTTGTACAATACACTGGGCAAGCCACTTCCAATTTCAGCCCTTCTTGCCTGGAGTTTATAAATTTTTTATAAATTATTTTGTATGTGATACAGCAAGGATTCCTCTTAATTTTTTTCCCCTAGTTCAATTTAATACACTAGGAAAAAAATCTAACTGAATAGTGCCACTTCCATGGGCAGAGAAGGACAACTAAATTATTCCTATTTTAAATTCATTTGAAAGACCAMAGCTCCTAACCTTGCTGTTGCTTTTGGTTCATGGGCTTAGAAACTGCAAAGTGGTTGGAAAGACAGTGTTACAGTGGAGTCTTAAAMCCAAAAGGTATGGTTATGAGACCAAAAAAAACAAACAAAAAAAAATTGATGAAGTTTTGTGCATTTGATTCTTAAATATGCAGATTGTGCCTGACTATTCGGGGAATATAGGCTAAAATAAATGGACTGGACTTTCAAAATTTTGGAAAAGATAAAGATTTGCTTCAAGACTGATGTGTATGTATCAGTTTTCAGCTATCAAGCTGTGCTAATGCCTGGGTTTAACAGATCAACAGATCGTTTCGCTGGAACAAACATAGTGGGAAGATTCAAAGAGCTCAGGGACACTGCAGCTTATGCCCTCCTGCTTTACCCATCCCACCAGCATAATCTGGAGAAAAGTATGCTCTAGGCTAGGCCAGCTGATGGCCATTCCTCTTCCTGACCTCTTCTCCTTCTCATCCTTGCACTYGTGTCTCCARAATTAAGCTTTGGCTTCACTATAATTTCATGAATGAGAGTTATTGCTGTAGTTTCAAACCTTTCTCAGTCTTGCCATTTCTTGAACAGCTTTTCTCTTTTTGAGTTGGGCTGCTGTACTGAATACAGAGGAACTGCAGATTTCAGATGCACTAAAMGCTGTCATTGCTTTTAAGGTCTTGTACCCAGAATACATGATATGTTACACTACAAGCTTGTAAATAACCCTGAGTAGTAGAATAATGCAGATCACTGAAAACAAGAAATTAAATACTCACCATTCTCTTATAAATTCTGAGTTTATAAACTCAGTGAATTTATTCCACAGAACTTATTTTAAATATGTGTTTAACATCCAAGTTTTAGATCTGAGATGCCTATTTTTCATATGCCGTGACTTGGAAGGATAAGCTGATTTTTCAGGAGATGATGTCAGCTGGGCACTCTGAAAAATAAACTGTTTGTTTTCTGGCATATGTTCATAYTATTTAGAGGTAGGAAGTATCGCTAAAAATAACTGCAAGGTAGGCAGCTGATAACCCTTTGAACCTGAGAAAATCCTCTTTCCTAAAGCTTTGCTCCAAAGCACATGAACCTGGACAAAATGCAGCTGCCCTGGGAGGTCCCTTTGGCACCATCCTGCTGGATGAGTGCTATAAAAGGYGCTATAAAACAAACCAAACCAAAAACCCATGCAATCTCCATCAGAAGCCCATTAGCACGAGTACCGCAAAGGTAGCCTGTGACCAGCCTGCTTCAGTTTAGTGTGTCTTAGCCCACCAGCACAAAACTGCCTTTCTAAGGCCATTACAGTTCCTGTACATCAAGTCCTAACCGTCACACCTTTTTCTTTATTTTATTTCAGCCAGCTGGAGATATAACATAAGCTTTCGAGCCAAAGAACTAAAGAAGAGAGGATAAAGAGCTAATCTTTCTGCTGAAGAACTCCCTTTCTGCCAGCCCTACAGAGAACTTTYTCTACTATTCTTGCCCTCAATCAAGAGGTCAACGTTGCTGTGACCCTACACATGCCGAGCTGTTCCCCCGCAGATTTAAATAAAACCCCCACAAAGGAAATCCTGAAGTKGAAAGCAATAGACCAAAGGTGAACYTGCCTTTTAGCAGTCAGTATTTAGATAAGTACTGCCAACTTTAATTGTATGAAGGTTAAGGTGTTATTGTGAGGTCYGGACATGAAACGGCTGTCTGCGGATTTAGAAGGTTAACAATAGTGACATATCAAATAAGGATTAAGTATGCTAAGGACAGCAAAAAACAACTCAATTTATAGAAGAATAAGAAGTGGAGAATCAACTGTGACACTGTACTGAGCTAGAATCTGGAATATGGTGTATTTTTTAAAATCTGTGCAAAGGTGATATAACTGCTGCAGAAGTCTGCCCTTCTGGAAATGCAATTAAGTCATCTCCACTCTGCCCTCTCAGCTGTAAAATTTCCATTTAAATATGTGTGCATTGTGGGCAGCACACACACACGGACATAAAAATCCATAAGGAAGAAAGTCTCAGCAGTAGCACTGCATATTTGCTGGCCATTTTTGGAGGCAAATTTCATCCAAGTTTTTAAGGTTGGCACAAAATGAGTTGCTGCTTTTGGGGACAATTGTATTAATTTTCAATGTTAAACCTGTCTCAGTGCAATGACGTGTTAGTGGTGGCGTCGGTCTCAATCATTCTGGTGAGGAGTGCTGGTTTTATCCACATCTACAAGCATTAAATCCCTGCTGCGGAGGCTGAAGTCAATGATGTTGCTTAGYAGTAAATCAATATAGCCTATGGATTCAGTGAAAATAGATGCTAATGATTCCTTATTATTAACGCCATGCTGGAAGCAAGGGTCTTGATATGCACATCTAGCACCGTGTAAAATAAGAGACTATCTTACTTAGGGGGCTGAGTGTAATTAGGTTATCACAGAATTACTTGATGAGTCCACTAATAAAAATTTTTGGTCGAGTTTAACTTGTGTTAAAAAATCCATATCTTTAAAGTAAAAATTTACATAATATTTTTTTCTTCATCGGCGTTAATTATTGATCTCTCATACCTCAGTCATGATACACATGAAAGACCCCAAAGTTCTGCATATTGAACTATGAGAGATGTTACAGGCAGATGTTTTTGGTGTTTTATCTGACTACTGTGAACCTTGCAGTACCTTCAAGTTGTCATTTACTGCTAAAGCAACTATCACGTTAAAAAGCACACCAACGAAAATGTATCTTTCAGAAAGATTTTAATGATAGTCATCACTTCAATTTCTGTCTATTACAGGTTTCTTTCTAGTCATTAGTCTTATTTTTGCGGGGCCAGTGTTCTGGGATTATTTACCTGATTGTAAGGGAACCAATTAGCCAATTCTAACGGAAATACATATTTTACTGGACAGTTTTTGATTGCTARGAAACGCCCCAGAGCAAACCATGGACAAAGAGTATATTATAAATGTGTGGCAATGGAGCGGGGAGAAACCAGATGCTTAATGTGCGTGGTGGAGGCAGGGACAGAAACATGAACTAATCTGAAATCTCCTAAATACTAGACAATAACCAAGCCCAAACCTCACTTTTCAAGCCCCTGCTGGCTAAGAGATCCCTTCTGCATCCCTGCTAGTAATGTGCTTCTCACATATTAGATATCTGCYGATAATAAGTTCTCCCTTCCTTGTWAAAAAAACTAGAGACATTGATTGGAAGCAACTCATTTACATTTTTTTCCCTCTGAAAAATGCATTTCATAATTTGGACACTACCAAAAGCCAGCATGAACACATTCCAGTCAGTAGTCTCAAGAAAGTAGCTCTTTCTTTTAATGAATAAGCTGGGCAAGTCTTACAGCGCTCCAATTTTGGGCCTGAATCAAAAGAACTCCTGCTTAAATACACTTAAAAATAAGTGTATCTCCAATTGAAAGACCTGAAAAACTGAGATTCAGGAACAAAAATGGTTTGGGGTCCTGCCTGACACCTCAACCAACAAGTGTCATTCTGAAAGTCACATGCAGAATAGACTTGCTAAGATTTTATGTCACGAAACCTGCAGAAAGACTGAATGTTTTCAGAAGTTATGGGTTGTCCACCCCAACACAGACAATACTTTTACAAGGCAGGCAGGACTAGCACCACTGTTTTTTAACTAGGATTGTTTCTTGAAGCGACATAATCACTTGCTTTTTGGTCTATCTGCAATGCAGTCCTGTCCTTAGTGCTTCCTATTGCCAAGCACTACATGAAGATATATTGATTAGGTTCATTTCCATATCTTCCAGCTCACCCAGCTGACTGTTTGGGATCCCTTCCAGATAATCCACAGGCATCTTAACCCATACCAAGTGATGCATCTCACAGACTCCTAAACCAGCAAAACCTGAACCTATTCCAGTGTCAGAGCAGCCACATCTGCACCCCATGTCACATTAATGCARCTTTTAGTACCAGACTAGCAGCTCGACACGCCTGTACTTTGCCATTCAGCTGTTCCAAGTTAGGCTGGTGCCAGGACACATTTTACAGCATATACATTTGGAATCTTTACAGATACTTTAAGAACCTAAATAATCAATAAAGCACCCTATATTTCACTACAAGGARAAGACATTCCAGTGCCTGCCTTTCAGGCACTGAAGTCTTTTCCTGGATGCAGGTCTAAGTTATTAACTGGGCCAAAAGCTTAATATCAAACTAGTTYCTTAGCTGCTGTATATACATGTATATGTATATGTACAGTGCAAAACATTACCTTTRCTATATCTACCTACGAAAAGCAGGGAGAATATTTCTTATTCAAGCTTTAAGCAAAAATGTAAATTCAAGAATACCTCTTATAATTCTTTAGCTTCAAATAAGCTTTAGGGCTTGTTTGCTCTATAATGCACATTTAGAAAATGTTGAAGCCACACTTTTTTCTCTCTCTCTTTTTTTTTTTACTTTAAAATATAAACCATAACAAAAGATGTTTGGACTGAAGTTCTACAGGAATGTAAATAAATGAATTTTTTTTAAAAATAGTTATGGAGTTTGGATTTCTTTTTCTGGTTTAGGTGATACTATGCAGCAATTTGATCATGTCAATGATATATTATGGGCATTAAATATACCGATGAAACCAGTAAGATGATGTGTTATTGTAAGTTTCAATGCTTTTTAAAAGAAAACAAGAATGTAATTTATAAAAACAATACAAATAAATCTGCCAAATTCTTTGTGAAGCATTTAAATATTGATGTATACAGTGTCTGAACATCACTGTCAAAGAAAATGGAAGAATGCCTGAAATTGAAGCTCTTAAAATCCCTGCCATCCCTATATGTGACATCCCTATGTGCTCTTGTGTCAGAGCAAGGTCTGTTCAAACCCAGGAGAAAGCAAGGCAGTGAGAGAAACTGGTGACCCGTCAGCTACTGCTCCTAAGTTGCATWAACCTACGTGCACTATTCTCCCCCTCGCCTTTCCCACCACAACACAACTAAMCTGGGAGCCAGAGTTATTTCTGCTTCTTGTGAGGATATACGGAGGAGTTGCCTCCACATATCTAGGTCAGTCTGATATTGATAAGTGAAGATACTGAGTTAGCCTGCAAGAGGTCTTACGCCTTGCGCAATTGCTTCACCTCACCCAAKGGCACAGATCAGAAACGACAAAGCAGTCTTGCCTCACCCTGCTTGTTTCTAATCACGTTCCATTCCAGACACGGTGCTTTCCACTAAAACTGAGTAGGGAGAACTATTCCTTTTGYGTCTGTGCAAAACTACACAGCTCCGGTGGCAGAAGTTTGGAAGCTGGACTGATCTCAGGCTAGGGGCACCCTGCTAAGTCAACACACTCTCCCCTTGCTCCCAAGACATGGTAATTAGGGAGATTAGAGATAGTGACAGTGACCGTCTTGCTGTTGAGAAAGGTTGTTCTGAATTTGATTGGGCAACCTTGGGAGAAAACTATAAGAAAGTCCTTAACTTTTGACTATTCAGTATATTATAGTATATAAGAAACTCCAAGAAACAGGATACCCAAAGAAGCAAAAGAAGAAATTTAAATATTCCATATCCAAATGAAAAAAAAAAAAAACCCAAACCAAACCATTATGTAACTTCAATAAGAGGAAGAGAATAAACATTCATATTGCCAAGCATAATGAAGGAAGGACAGTGAAACACCATGAACATGATTTGCAGCATAGTTGTCACATATCTTCTTTAAAAGTGCTCTATCTTAAAGTCGCAAGTTCAAAAGGTGCCCCAAAAAATTAAGAATCCATGGAGCTCATTCTTACATGACTTGGAAGGCRTCTAAAGGAAAAGAAGAGCCTTATCAGTAAGGGGCATCCTATCTCTCATCTTTTCTATTGTTGAAGTCTTGGATATAAGTACAAGAACCCATTAGAAAAGGGAGGTTTTCTGCCCTTCTCACCTCTCCTTTCTTCAAACAGTTTTATGGATCTTAAACTATGAATAAAAGCCCACGGRGCAGATTTTTCAAAACGAGGAGGCCGAGTTCCACCTCTTGACTTTGTTAAGTCAGAGTTCAATGAGCTTCTTCTGAAGGGAAAGAGATCCTGCTCTTACATGCGACTTATGTGTGYGTGGCGACCTGAGACCTGTATGCAGCAACCGTCGTTCCATGAGACCCTTTTGTTCTGGGCCCTTTACCACGGTAGAAGGTCAAACATCCATCGAGTCTAAAGTAGCCTAAGAATATTAGTTTCATCAAAGAAGTCACATCTTACACTGGTTGACCTGTACAACAGATTTTCCCTAGGTAGCTTCTGAGTTGGGCATATATAAATCTTGTTATTGCCACTAATTCCACTTCAGCACTTGAGGTCAGCATCTAACTCTAGATTAATTCTCTCGTATCATTAGTTATGCAAGAGGTTTTGTCTGTATTCATCCTCCTGTGGTCGACAGCGTGGTTCCTCAAACCACATTACTAGAGGAAAAGACACTTATCAGGTCACATAATCTGCCTCTGTACAAGCCACGCTACTTGAATTCACATTTCTTCTTATTCTTTTACGTGTCATTATCTGAGCCATTAAACTATAGATTCAGCCAGATAMTGATTTTGTAATACTGCAAACTACTTTTAAATTTGAGGAGATGTTAGATTAAAAAACAAACCCAGATTAGTTTTACATTTCCATATGCTCAGCAAGAAAATATCATTGTTTTTCTTGTATTTCTGCATTGGCAGGACACACCTATTATGATACTAAGATTTCTAAGAATGACATTTGGAACTCAATTTCTTACTAGAAACTAGGAAACAGATTTACAGCACTTCACCTCTGAAGAGGATGTAAATTAATGAGATTTTTATCATGAATAGAAAAGTAATACATTTAAAATGCTTGAAGGTAAATGTCTGGTTATTTTTTTATCTTCTGTAGATATGAAGTAATTTATATATAATRGTAAGCCTTAGTAATTAAGAAAATTTTCAGACATTCTTCCTCATGGCCCTCACTCTCTGCGCCAGAAAAGTCAGTAATTATTTGTTTGGGAGGCATAAATTACCCTGCTTGCCTAATGTAACATTTATCACTCACAATCAAATTCCATATTCCATATAATTTCAAAATAATCATTGCTTCTGTTTTGCCAGGTAACATGCACATACAAATCTCTCTGCTTTTGAAGCATGTGGAACATATTCCCCATTCTTTTTCATAGTGCCTTGTTATAGCAGTTGTCCTCAATGTGATATTATTATACATATTATGCACTATGTATTATTATGCATATTATACAATTGATCAAAATCATTGCCAGAATGCTAAATGCTACATTGTTCATTATTACAGCTTTCCCATTCTTTTTCCTTCTCCCATTATAACTTCAATCTCAAGTGAACATGTTAATACTTCCAAAGGCATTTCAAATGGGGTACAGTCTTCCCAAGCACTGCAATGCATGCAAATTTCCYATAAATTAACCTATCAATGATTAGTAATCCTGAGGTCAATGTGATTTCCAKTGCTTCAAATTCAAATTATGCAACACAAAGTAAAGTACAGCTTTAGGGGATTTTTAAATCAAGTCACTCTGTCTGCAGTTTTGTATGCCTTACTTAGCAGTTTCACGACATAAAATGGTGATTTTTTTTTTGTTCTATACCAATTTTTGATGGAAATATAACTGTCAGATACCATTTTCATACATGGGATTTTCTTATAAGCTGTTAGTCAGATAAAAACTATGAAAAAAGTCTACAAAAGTGGTACAATCTGTTTTGTCAAAATTGAGGRTTTATCTCAAAAGTAAACTCTACAAGTATAAAGACAAGATTTTAAAAAGATATTAAAATTGAATAGTTAGTTGATGAGCTGTTTCTCATTACTTCCAACTTTCATGTCCACCAAAAACTGTACAGTATTTCCATAGGWAAAGACAAAAGGAAACTTCTCTTCCTCCTTCACAACTTCCTSACTTTACTCTGCACAGAGAACTCTCTGAGCAATATACATACAAACGGYCATGTCTGGACATTACTTTCTGGGTAGAATAATTATCATTAATCAGTCAAATTTAAGAAAAACTTAACTGATATCCTTGAAAAAGTTTTATACAACCTTTAACACTATTTAAATATTAATCTCTAACTACAGATTCTGTCAAGAGAAGAGAAGGTTAACAACAAGTGGTGGATCAGGAGATTAATGACAAGGATTGATCAAGAATTTAGACCTTTGCAAGCTATCATGTTTGAAACTGTTTCTTGGGTCTCTTGGTCTGGTCTCCTGGTCTGTGGTCTGCAGTAATCTCTGAAAATTTTTGATATTCACTAAGACTGAAACGTCAGCACCAATGACTTATGTATTTTTACATTCTCATTTATGGATCTTTAATTGCTTATTCATATCCAATCATTTTTTAGACAAAGTTACCCAGAGGCACATTCTCCTACTGAGGTGTGCTCTGGTGGAGTTTCATTTAAGTCAGTGGAGATATTGGTAGAGTAAGGAAAAAGTTCAGACTTAGTTGACTTGATGAAGGTAGATTTGGGCTGTGACAAAGCAATGATTCCTTGTGACTTCCAAGAGCATTAAGACCTTTGGGGAGAAAGCAGATGTGGAGCTGAGGAAGTCAGTGAGAGGAAACGGGCAGAATTTAAAATACACCAGAATCTGATCTTGCCGTTCTGATCCCATCAGCATTTCAGTGTGCCCCTCAAAGCCCTGTGAAAAAAAAAGTGACTTAAAGGGACTACTAGGAGAGAGACAAAATATCACGCCAGTACCATGGAGAAGAGATGTTGTTATGAGTTAGGATGGACTGATACTGCTCGTGTTTGTGCTTCTCGAGGAATGTCATGTAATACTTGTCCATTCTCATGGGGCAAGTGAAACACTAACATCTGAGGGTAAAACAAAGCTCATAAGCTKGTCACACGCCAGTGAAGTCGTTAGAGACCATCATTAGAGACCACAGTGCAGCAGAGACAGTGGCTGCCCTAGTTCCTTGCTTTTAAGTTTCTCTTCTAAAGCTCTACTCTGCGTGTGTGTTTCTTCTCATTCTCCCAAACAGATGATTCTCCCCATTCCAGTGGAAGTGACCAGGTCAGATATTGTTTTCATTGTTCTCTTTTTCACCCAGCAGCTATTGAAAATGAATGATTTTTTTTTTCTTCCAATTTGCTTCCTATTTTTCACCTGGTTCTATTCAGTTTCACTTAGTGTGGCATTACCAACAATCTCATCCCTTTATTAAAAGCAGAATTTTTCATATCAGAACCAATTTGCCATTGATGTGTAAATATGAGCAGCACCAGTGATCCAGGGAGCGTGATCCATTATACTATGAGAGTGCTCGGCAGAGCACATCACATCAGAAGCAAAATATACAATGGCAAGGCTTTGCATTCAAATAAAGCCTGCCATCTAAGAGTCTCAAGGTTAACAAACAGTTTATGGTCTGTTAGTTCCAGGGACTGGCCTGAGATTCAGGTTCAGTCTTGGAGTATACCACAAATCCCTCAAGCAAAAACGCAGAGGGAAAAGTGGAGAGAGAGCATGAAGATAAACGAATTTAATGCCCCTATTAACATCAGGTATGTGTTGTCTGTACCCACATAAAATGGTGCAGTAGTGGCTCTGTCACCCCTTACCTCCTTAAATCTTCAATTGTCTCCAGCTTGATATGGAAAATCCAATATGAACTCATTGGATAAAGGAAAAGAAAATAAACCACACCAGGGTCCTTTCTCTGACCCTGAAAACCAGTGGCATAAACCCGGCCTGCATTCATACTGATTTAGCACTTTAGCACTGCATGCTAACAGCATCCTGCTGCTTTCCGGGAACARTTCCTGGGATCACAGTGTCCTGATCCTGCCCTGGATGCTGTCCCAGCGAGCGCTTGTTGGTGCTAGCCAGGTCGTGGTTAGGGACTCGGTTAGCAGCTAATGAGCTTGGTTAACCACAGGTCAGTACTTAAACCGAGGGCAYGGTCCTGTTCATGAGCTAATACAGACACAGTTTATGCAGTTCTGGGTAAGTGCCCATGKGTTCAGTTCTCAGAGAGATGTAGGCACCTCGGTTACACTCATCTACTTCCTATCCCTGTGTCCTGTGACACTCTCTGGTCATGAAAACTTGCACACAATGTAGATTTCCACCAGCGTGTACTGCTATTATCACCTCTCTCTTTATGTGAGCGCAGCCTCTTGGTTCCCCAGCCCTGGTGTCCAGTGAGGATGAACAAATGTGCAGAATTAAGTGCACATGATGCTCTAAAAAACAGATCCTACAAGCCCTAAGAAACTCCTAAATGGAAGGAGAGAAATGAAGCAGCATCACTGCAGGTTTATTATTTTTTTTGTCCTCCAARTAAAATGTAGATACTCAGATATCTTTCTTTTGTAAGTGGATCCATTTGGCTATATCAAAATGCCACTCTGTAAGTGAGTTTTTCTTTCTTTTTTTTTTTTTGTCTAATTCATAGAAACTGCATAAGTGGGTTGACTTAAATATTTTATTGGTTTGACTTCTTCACTGATGCTGTAATTAAGGGCTAGAATAGTCCCTTGGTATTGTGGATTTTGATGAGATAACCAGTGAACCTGAGTGCTCATGATGGATGGGTTTGTCATGGACTTAACTAGTGAGAGTGCATTTGGAAACGCAGTTAATTCTTTTTCTCCTTTCCGTTTTGAAACTACTACATATAAATCAAAGTCCTTGAAATTAAACTTTGATGTGAGAAAGAAAAAAAAAATCCTAGCTGGATACTCAGATATCAAAAGGAACTTTTATGTTGGTGGATTTGTACTTTATTTTTTGGTTCCTAAACATGATTTCAAATGTTCATCCTCATTCAGCAATTCAAAATCGAGACTACACATCAGATCAAAAGTTAGAATATATATTTCTTACCATTACCTCATTACATCTAGCTGTGCTGTGAATTCCACACCCAGTCTTGGTTTTATTCTTTTTAACTTCATTGCTACAATATTCACCRACTTAAGAGACAGATTTTTGGACAGACAGCATTTTTCTGTCGCCAGGGTCCTGCATTTGGCTTTCACACATTGCAAGTGGAGCCACCTCTGTGAGGTGCAGTGARAAACAACAGAATAACAACAACAGAAAAGTCCACCCACACTCCTGCTCTACTAGACCTTTATAACAAATGTCAGTCAGTCCATTAATAAATATCTCAGAGCTCTGAAATCATACATCTAACCCCCCCCTAATTATTTATTAATCACAGTCCACTCMGCCTTTTTCATTTGGA
The DNA here is from genome assembly GCA_003342815.1 of Eudromia elegans. Classification (NCBI taxonomy): domain Eukaryota; kingdom Metazoa; phylum Chordata; class Aves; order Tinamiformes; family Tinamidae; genus Eudromia; species Eudromia elegans. The sequence continues at coordinate 718,266 of PTEX01000005.1, read as the reverse complement.
GTTTCTTTGTGTCTTTCAGCAGCATTTGACCTCTCAGCCCTAGGAGATTTCTTTTTCCTCCCAAGCAGATTGCTTTTRTGGCTTTGCCTTACACCGAAGGGAGAGATACCAGATCGCCAGCCCCAGAAGGTGGCAGCAGCAGAGAGAGGTTTGCRGCATCAACTCCTCCTGGCTACCCGGCTCCTGCAAAACACCTGTATACAGACTGATTTGCCTTGCAAAATGCAGCTGCTTGGGTTCTTACAGGCATTAATTACTCATTTTACACTGACCCTGCCATCAAATTGCCACCTGAGCTTACAGTAAAAAAAAAAAAAAAAAAAAAAGTCCACAATTTTGCATTCTTTTGCTCAAGAAAAGGTTACTTATTCAGGAGATTAAAAACAAAATGTCACCCCAAATAAAATTTGTCATTGTTTTCAATTACTGTGCAAACACAAATGCATGTATTATTTAAATAGAATCGTCTACTTGCAGTTAGATACTGATAAATTTACATTATTTAATCATATCCATAAAGGGCATACTATTTTTAAAGCAGAGCTATGTTTGACTTTTCTTTCCCATAAAGGAAAACATTTTTAAAAGAAAAAACTTGAATATATCCTGCACTAGATATCAACATGAAYGATTATGGTAGTTCACATTCTTTTTTATTGCTGCAGTGCCAGTATTTTTTCCATGTTGCTGGGCTATGAAATGCAATTCTTGTTAAGGTGGAGATCTTTAATGAATTTGTGGGGAAAACATAGCCTGTRTTATTCACCATCTCTGATATGTGATATGTGTTATGAGGAAAAACTGGGGAGAGAGATGGGAGRAAAGCTAAGAAAACTTTGATATATTGTGRTTAGAGTTCATTCAACATAAAATCCCCAATCAGGAGACACTGAGGTATCATCCTTGGAGTGGGACAAAGSAATATATAATTTCTTGAGGCTTCTCTTACATCTGTTTATTATCATACTGTGACAATCAAAAGATTAATAGCTAGATGAACACGCTTTTGACATTAAGTTGTGCTAACWCCCTATCCCAGAGCACTATAAAGAGGTATAAGCCATGGTTGCAATCTGTACTCTTGCATAAGCAGCCTCATAATAGGATTATTTGGTGTAAGAATTACTTATTATATCAGTAGAGACCATAAAACCAAGTTCTTTTTCTTGCATCTCGTTGTAGATAATGATATTTCCTAGTCACTAAAATTCTTGCAAGAAATTATTGTATTTTCCTAGCAAACGGGCTGTAGATCCTTTATTTCTTCCTCCTTATGCTCCTGAAACCAAGACAATAAAATACTCAGCACTGTACAACTCTCATAATGGTGACGAATGTGAAGTTTTCTTCATAAAGGACAAGTGGACAGAAGAGAAGAGAAAGGGTAAGTGGATTGTTTAGAATCCAAACAAACAAACAAAAACTTTCTATTTTTCAAAAGCAGAAGAAAATTACATTTTCTATACAAAAGAAAACTAGATTTTGCTTATTTTCATTTTTTTACTCATAAGATGAAAACAGATTACAAAACTTTCATTGCTTCTTTTTGCTTTAGCAGATTTTAAGCAATACTCCCAACCAGCCCTAGAACACTAGGAATTTATTCTGGGACTGTGCAGGAACAGTACACTAGCATGTGAGTTCTAGAATGTGAGCAATATTTCTCCAAAAGACTATATTGCAATAAAAATAAAATAACTATATTCTATCAAMAATAGTTGCATCTTAGTTACAATAACTACACAAAAAAAAGACAGTCATTAGGAGCTTAAATCAACAGTTTAAGTTCATTAGTTTGAAGAAGAAGCAAATCTACAGACCCTAACAATGAAACTCTTAGTCAAAATTTAAAAGAGTAAATAGGTATAATGTATAGTATAGATAGAAAGGCTTGTTTTTGCTATGAGAGCAAACACCCCAAAGTTTCTGATTGCTAAACAGCTAAAAATATGAATTGGAATCCTATTTACTTTGTGTCTTGTTCTGATGATGGCCAAATCCTGATGACCCCTTCAAGAAGCTCATGTGAGGCTTTCACAGTATAGATATATGACTCAATCTTGTAATGGTGCCCAGATTAGAAGCAGGAAAACCTACAGTATTTACACAGCTAATACACACCAAATCACTTTAATATTACATACAGTACAGAGGGCTATGTAAATGTCTGTGATAAAATGCCTTACATAAATTATAAGCAAGAATTGAAAACATAATTTATAGATGCAACAGGTGAGAACTCAGTAAATCCTCTGACAGGCCTATGCTGAGCGTGATCTCTTCTTTTCTGTACACTGTATAGGTACTCAGTGAAAAAAAATGGAATACATACAGAAAAAAATCCCCCTGCTTTTAGCAAATGGCCATTCTTACCAATTGAGATGTGGCTGAACTGCTAAGAATGTGTTCTTTGAAAAGGGAGAAGGAAATTACAACACAGGCCAGGTACGTAGCTTTATGGCTTCCAATACACCCAAAATCACAAAAACAAAACCCCAGAAATGCAAAGCTATTTAGAAAGTACTTATGCAGCCCTGCTTTTCCCAAGGGAACAATGAAAAAGGTATTGCCTCATTAGGAGGCAGTCAGAAATTAATCTCTATAGTGTCCAGAGTTCAGAGCCATCAAACACAACAGGAAGTGCATCCTAAGACAATTATGGGAAATCACTGTGCTATGTTCCTAGATTTGCAAAAGCCACTGCCTAACGATCTGTAATTGCATAGATTTGTATACACAGACTATAATGTGATACTGCTTAATTTAATTATCCAATACTCAGGTCACTCAGTTGAGTAAATATCTCTCCTTTTGGGATTAGCTACAYGAACCAGAATCGGAGGAAGAAGTGGAGGAACAAGAAGAAAAATAAACTAGTAAGATTAAACCCTAACGAGTCATTCAAACACAATGAGAATAAGAACTAAAGTGTCAGGAAAAAAAAAATCTCTGTTTATAACCTACATTTTCTACTCTTTCAAATGTGGATGTWCCCATGACAGAGCAATAGGATGCAATTAGTTTGTACAATTGGTTCTTAAGATTCAACAAAATGGTTTCCAAGGAAGCTTGGCAAAGCCAGTACAAACATTGATACAAAAACAATCTTAGCATTCTCCAGACATYGAAACAGGACAAAAACCTTGTGAATTTGTGCCTGTGGCATTGCTTTCTCTGCTCAAGCAACATTGTGTTCAGGTAAGACAGGTCAGTGTCCAGTAAGGGTAGGATAACTGCAAGATCACTCAGTGGAGTTCATCAGCACAATATTTCAAAAATCTAGCACAGTTCATGATCAGTGTGTCAGACAGAACTTGTTCTGTGGAAGAAGCATGTGCCACATGACTCTTATTCCCCTTGCTATTCCCCTTGCTGGAGACCATTTTATTCTGACAAATCCAAAGCAGTCTAGATCACATAAACAAATTGCAAAGAAATCCTTTTRAAGAAGGATTTAAAGAACTCCTCTCTATTTTAGAAAGCCCACTAGCAAAGATGTTTTAGTCTGATTTTTACTGTCTCACCCCAAGAAGTCTTTATTCTTCAGAGAGGGTCCAACATATGTAAAAGAGAAAGCCCTATACACGACACCAGCCACATAGCCAAATTACAGTTTGGAGTTTCCTCAAGACAAAAGAAGGATCAGAACGATGATATCYTGCTTCTTGGATTCTTAGCTCCTTGGATCTTCTTGCCAATAGCTGGAGAATAGACTAGCAGTCATCAAATTCTCCCCATGCATTGTGCAAGTCACCTTGAGAGAAGACTATGAACTCAGCACCTGGACCTCAGATGTAAACACCAGGTTGTGCAAAACTCAACCATGTAGAAGACTTTGTATTTGTATTCTCCAAGTGTCCTACACGAAGCTGCAGTGAACTGAAAGCTTTGGAAGGTCTCAAAATTGAGGTCATTMCTGGTTATGAAGTGATGAAGTGCATGATATACTGCAGGCTTGCTTAGGAAACAGAAGCAATTCAGTCCTAGCCTGATCCTACTTTTATTTAATTGAATGTAGAAACTCCAATGGAAGTGTATGAGTAACATGTATGCTATTTCTGTTTTAAAGGGAATAAAAGGAATGTGCAAATAAGATTTTAAAATGCTCTTTTTCAATAACCTTTCTATTATTAAAGCTTCTTGCCTCAATTAAGGTATTAATTAGAGACTTATTGTAACAGGATTTCTTTGTTAAAATAATTAAAATCTAGATGACTGCTGTCTGAGCAAACGTAGATATCATGCCATTAACTCAAAATTAAGACACAGGAAAGCAATATGTTAGTTTTTTATTAACTTATCAGGCTTCTAGTTATGTGAAAGCATTTTACTGGCATTTCAAAAACCATTTAGATATCAATAAAAAGGTAGCTAAACTGTGCTAATTGATACTTTGCAAGTGGTTTGATCAGTAACTTGCAGCTGTTCTAAAATATCTCAGTAAAAGTCTAAAWATCTCTTTCAAGCAGACTCATCTTAATATTTTAAAATAGAAATAATTAAAATTTAATTGCTTATGTGAGTTTTGRCTCCTCACTGGCAGAGAAAACAGAYATAKGTTTTTGAATTGCTATCCAACAGGTGTTCTTGTTATTGGTTTGTATTAAACCGATGTTGCAATCATGGTTCTTTCATGTTTTGAAATGTAAATTGAGATTTAGTGATTCGGAARCTAGGGATTAATATAATTGTCCAGACCATTCAAAGCAAATGAATGTGAAATTATTGGCGAAACTATGAATAAATCATAACRTCATAGACTTGTAGATTACTAGCAYGTGYTCTTTTTTCTTGACCTTATAAAATAGTGAAATTGCTATACTGGATCAAAGGTATTACGCATCTGGTCTGCCATGCTTTCTGATGGATGCATGTTCCAGATGTTTCAGAGGAACACATAAAACACATAAATCCTTCCATTCCCAGTGAACAGATGTGTAATAATTTATCCCCATGAAGGTCTCATTTTAATCCCAAAGGATTTGTTTTAAACCGTGAAGTACATTCAAGTACCAGTTCATTTTATTTTATAAATCTCTTACAGTTTTAACTATCATATGTCYGAATATTTCTCCTAAAAGAAATAGTCTGACTATGGTCATATATTATACATATAGAGTATTTTGATATATAATAATTAAACACACTTTCTCTGCTAGAACTTTGTTATCCTGGCCATTTCTTTAGTGAGCATGCCATGAGGGTGTCTGTAATGTGGGTACCTGAATATGTCATTTACTCTGCCATCTTCATTGTATATGTAATGGGGGAGAGAGACTCAAAATCACAAATCAGAGAAGCAAGTCAGAAGAGTTTTGTTAACCTGCAGCTGATTGCCTCTGTTGAATAATCATTCAACTAAGTAAAAACATCAAGTGTGTACTTAAGCTGCACAATTTGTCGAATAAGGAAAAACACACAAAAGCTTTAGGTGAGAATATAGCACCTTCCCCATGAAACAAATGTTTACCTCATTGTTAAACAGCATTTTGTTCTTTAGAGTCCTACAATTCAATGGGATATGACAGAGGTTGGCTCTCTGTGATTGAAAGTATCAAGTGCTGAAGATACCTGAGATACCCACACATCAACTGTTACAACACTCTTAAACTTTGATGAGAAGCATCCAGAATGGGATCCAGAATCTTACAGCATAAGTCACAAATTCTAACATAAGGACAGAGCGATGTACTGTAATACAAGAACCAAATACCTCTTTCCCTAAAAAACTCATCACCAGAGACTTGKAGGTCTTGGAGAGAGTGGAAAATATTGAACCCAGGAGTAAATATTAGCTTATTCACTATCTGGCTCCTGAGTTTGGAATATATTCTTTATGGAGTTTTATACATATATTTTAAAAGAAGTGGATTAAAGCTTCCATCTTCCTCCTTTCAGAAAAGTTGCTAACTATCAAGCAAAAATATGCAAGATTCATTCATATTGGAGGGAGACAGAAGGAATAGAATTACTCTGTGGCCAGGTTCTTAAAACCCATGTTGGTTTTGATCATTCAACCAAGCACTTCCCATTGCACATGCAAAAATCTAAGGTGCACTTTCTGCCCTCTTCCTGGTATGCCCTCCAGCCTACCCCTGCATACCCTGGTAGAGGATATTTAGGAAAAGAAACATCAAAAACAGTGCAGGATTCAGCAGAAGGGAGCATTCAGTCCTTGTGYCCTTCCTGCACGGGATCAATCGGGGACAGATTTCTGTTGAAATAACTGAGGACACATTTTCTCTGAGACAAGTATGAATATTCAAGCCTTCAGATAGATAAATAATCTTCAGGGCTATATTCAGTCTACCCGTTCATCCCAGTTCAAGGCGCAGTAAATGCTATATTTAATCTCTGGCTCCCCAGATATAGCAGGCAGAGTAGCAGCAACGAGGGAAAAGAAAAAYGGGCTGCACTGAATTGGTAAAGGGGACGCATCACATGGTAGTAATTCATGAAGCTACTGTAGCAAAYGCCGTTATCATGAATCTACTGCTGTTTACGGTGCTGTGGTACATAAAGAAGCACACAATTCAGCTTTACATATGTAAATTAAACATATAAAACTGCACATTTATCCTTATTAGGCTGTGAAATGTTATGACTCAAATGTGACAAATAAGTTATTCATAGGTAATGGTGGCTATCCATTTTATACAATTCCCTGCAGACCACAAATACCTTTATAGCCTGATGAATTTCCTGACTCTGTGGCAGAATGAGCCAAATACATTTTAAATATTTTAAAGTGTTTCTGAATACGATAGTGGAGAGCCCAGTGCAGATTCTCCTATAATCCACAGAGAAAATAATCTTCCCTTTCTGCATGGAAAAWTTTCCCTCTGGTTTGGATTTGTCTGCCTTTTGACTAATTGAAGACAGAATTGATCAGGTTTAACAGAGATGAAGAGTCATTAGGTTTAAAAGCCACCCCGATGCCTGCTGCACTACATCCTCTTGCAGTGACACAGAACTAGAACTCTTCATTCTAAGTAAGTTTTGAYGTTTTGTATGACAGTAACCTGGGATCTGAGGAAGCAAGGCTGAGCCCTGATTTTCATTGTGACCTAAAAAGGTGCCTTGACCTTTTTCTATCTCATAATCACATCTGGAAATAGCTGTAAATACATAATTTATGGGAATGCATTAGGAAGAAGGTGCTGGTTTGTTGTCACAAGGAAAAGCTTGCAATGGATGCTTTGAATTCAGTGTTSACCATGCTATGAGTAGGAAATTAGATTAGCTGACCTCTTGAGCCCATTTGCAACCTGAATAATTCTATAGTTAACTTAAATGCATTCAAAACATTTAAGAGCATCTAATTTAACACAAAGCCAGTTCTGATCAGTGCATATTCATACTAGTAGGTGAAATGGGTGGGATCCCACTCTTTAAGCTACAGGGCAAGTAGATCAGACTTCTAYGGATGAGAGCCTCATCCACACCTGACAACTGGAAACTCTCCTTAAGATTTCCTGTTCTTCTTGGGAGACTCATCAGGGTACAGGCCAGCGATATTGAGTGGACCTTGTCCTGGCCACTTTTCATTTGCTGGCAGGCATGGAGCCAGGAACTGTAAAGGATACAGAGAGAGGACAAATGACTCTAATTTCTCTAGTTTTTTAGAAGCCTGTTATCTCTAATACAATATCAGAAATCAGAAAATATTATTGTATTAAAATGTCATAATAAGATGGTTTTTGAACAATATGCATCAACATAAAAGGATCTTCAGCCCATGATGAGTCCGTAGCCCTGGAGACAGAAACCCTCACAGTCTGTAAGATGTTCTGGGGACCCTTTCCACTTGAGTTTGGGAATTTCATCCCCAGACAACAGGGCAGAACCTCCTCCTTCCGTAATGCTGGGAGCAGCTAAGTCTCAATGCATCTTTTGCTCTGATTAAGTAACTACGGTTCCTTTGCCTGTCATTTTCCTTCGTTCCTTTCCAAGCCTTTGTGCTTGTGGTGATTAGTCTTTAATCACACAACCTAAAAGCAGATATCAGAGAGCTACAAGAAACCCCATAATAGTACAGTCATATTCAGATTAGGAAATGTTGATTTACTGATGTACATCTAACTACTCTGAACAATAAACCAGCAAGTTTTAATTGTCTCCCAAGATATAATCAGCAAAAAAGCATTTTAAAATGTTTCATCTGCTTTCAACTTTCCTCTTTTTTTTAATGTTAACAGACAGGCTTTTACTTCAAAATTAAAAAGCAGGCAGCAAAGAAGATAAATGAAAGAAATATATATAGAAAAATGTAATGACTAATATCTCCTTTGAACTTCTTTCTTCATTTAGTGATCATAGCTAATTGAAGTCTTATGATCTGCACATCATCTTACTTTTAATATAATTACCGAGCTCATCTCATGTTGCTTTGAATTCAGCTAAGCTGTCATGTAGTTTATGAAATGCTTGATCCTATACTGCTACCTTCATCCTCTTGAAATGCCAGGCCATCTCTTTCCATTGCCCTAGCAACAAACAGTTTGCATTTGGTAAATTGACTCCAGTCCATCTATTTCTTACTACTCTTTGCATTTTGTGAAACAAATATTTCACTTGTGTAAAAGGGCACAAATTAAGCAGAACTAGGGAATATACTGACATAGAGGCCTCCTTCTTCCCCATGACAATAAGGCCAAGAGTACCTTATTTGCCCAAGGAAAACAGTGATCCAGTAGTAAACCAAAATATATGAGCATTTTCTTCCCTATATTGTTCTTTACTTTTCCTGGAAATTGCCCAAGCCTGTCATATATGTGAATTCACAGTATTACTACTATATATATATAGTCTACTTTACATTCATCTTTTAGTTCAAATTTTTCTTGTGGATGCATTGTTTTATACATAAGTATACTGGTACAGTGATTTGTGTTGTGTCACCGGAACTATTGATCAGAATATTTTAATACAATTTGGAAAAAAAATGTAAATACTACAAAAATAAGAGTGCAGCATTTTGTCTGACATCTGTGAAAACTTACTGGTTAGCTTAAATTAAGGAAGCATATACCAGTTATTGTAAATTTCAGGTGGGAAAAACAAGCAAAAAMCAATTTATTCCTTGGTGAAATCCAAGATAAAAATAGACATACATTAACACATATTCATAGAAGGAATGAACAAAGCAAATAACACAAATAGCCATTTCTTAAATCACAAGAGAAAAAATGCGTGGGGGAAGTCTCTAGTGCTTGAGCATTTGAAATATGCATGTTCTAAAATGATCTATTTGTAGCTTGTTTCTCTCATCGCTGATCTGCCTTTTTTCTTTCTCTTTTTTAATGTGCTTGCAGCTTTTTTGCATTGTTTGGATATCCCATGACATATCTGACCTTTAGAATAATTCATTTATTTTGAAGGCTGCACCATATTTGTCATAATATGTATGAAACTCTTAACATTCAAAATACATTTTTACTTTTGGTGTCTGGAAGAAGCAAAAGCCATTGATTGTGTTTAACACAATTATTTTTCACTTCTAAAYACATCAAGTTAAGATTCTATGGAAGGAAGATATGTGGTTGTAGTAGTCTCAGTTTTGTTTACAAGAGGCATACGGACATTTTTTTAAACCTTTTCTCAAAAGTGTCCGTATTCAAATCTGTTGTGTATTAAAATTTGTACGAGATACCAGGACCCAGGAAGGGAGCTAAGCCGTGAGTTTTGCTTCTAAAATTTTAAGTCACCCTCAACTCAAATGAGGGCTACCATGGTAATTTATGATATCAGCATATTAGAAGTCTACTAATTTTAAAGACTTGATTTTGTTTTTCTAAGAGAACACTAAATAGGGATCCAGAAGCGATCTATCACCCTTGGCATTATGATAAGACCAAATGTTTCAATAACAATCTTGCAAGCTTTACATTTCAATCCTGTTCCAAAATACTGCCTGGCTTTGAGGTCTCTTTTGGGTTTTTATTCTCTGGTCAATGGGCAGCAGCTGAATCCTAGAGCTCATTCCTCTCAAAGTTGCCAGAATAGCTTCCACTGCATGGGTGGAAGCTGTATCCTCCCACAGAGTCCTGCCACTGGATCTAAGTAGTGCAAATGACTATGACTATAACTCCCATGGGATTCTCTGAGTAGAAAAAGTGAAGTCCATCCCAGCTGCATTAAATGCTCTATTCCTAGTTGTTTCTGAAGCTCCTAAATGGCCTTACTGCCTAGAAGACAGCAGTGTTAACTGAACACCAAATTGTGATAACAGACGTCCAATGAGGTCATTCTGCCCCCATGCCCAAAGGCGGAGAAGGTGACACCAGTGATGGAAAAACAGGTAGTTAGTTTACCTCACATTTCATCACACCTTSTTTTGACTAGGCCATGTGCACACTTGTGTGTTAAGACCTCAGACCTCATTGGTAGCTACTCAGACTGCTACAGAAGACAACAGAGAGAGAGACTCAGGACAGGAGGAGCTGAAATAGGGGACAGAGGGAGCTCTGAAACTTTCTCCTGCAGCATATTCCTGGGAATATTTGAGGAATTTCTGGGAATTTCTGGTCAAAATGCTTGACAGATCTTGGCTTGAGTTAGGTAGTTTTGATTATTCAAATAGRGTATGAAAAGCAACTTTAAAATCCATTAAAGTCACTTTTAAGTGCATCTATGGTTCTAAATCTCATATATTTGCCAGACYACTCCAAGGAAATATGTCTTTCGATTCTAAGAAAGAGCAGTTTATTATACTCTTGCACTGGACATGAAGGCTTCAGAGTAATGAGATTAGCTATCTTTAGTGCATAGACACTTGTAATTTGCTTAGATCTCCACACTCTGGTGACCACGCAGCTTACCAGATTGTACTAGAAGGGGATCTGAAAAGAATGTAAAAAAGAAAAAAAAGGAAAAAAAAAAGAGAAAGAAAAACTTGGTATTTTTGACCCTAGAGTGTTAATAGCAATYCCTGTGCTATAAGAGAATGACAACTCATTGCCTGCTTTTCTGAACATGACTCCTAAAGCTTTGTAGTTGGAAGAATGATATTTTTGAAGAAAAGACTAATGTTAAATGCTGTATGGAAAAACATTTAGAAAAGGATCCAGCTAGTGATTTAAGAGCTCTCTTACTTCTTGTCAATACAATAACACAGAGTTGGACTGGATTAGGTGGGCCACCTACCATATCTTGAAACATAGTTCTTTGAGGTTCATTAATAGCACTCTCACTTCAATGTCTCTGCCTGTTCAGATGTAATGGCTTGTTATAACTTCTAAAAATTGCCCTTACTTTTCCAAGTTTCTTATGCATATAGAAAACCCATCCAGTCTCCTCAGGCATATTTTAACTCTGACAAGCCAGATAGATCTGGGTAACATAATTTACTATTCTGTCAAGTTTAAAATAACATCAACTCCAAATTTAAAACAGTGAACCCAAACAGTAGATTAGAAAATAAAGCAGGAAGCCATGAAAAACAAATAACACATTAACTGAACAAAAAGCATAAACCTATGCTTAATTTTAAACCTGCTCGTAATTTTGCCATTAGTCAAACAAGTGTAGAATGGGACATTTCAGAAGTCATATTAAACAAACATTCTRTGTGTTCTGCCATATACTAATGAAGCTCTGTAAAATAACCATATAGCACCAATTCTTTCTAAAAGAGGACAGGCCACTGCATAAGCACAGCCCTGGCTGTATTCTAGAGAATAAAGAGAGTTATGAGACCATRCTATCAGCTACCAGAACCAAAAATAGAAAATACATGAAGGAATAGAATTGAGATTAGATCAGCCTATAGATGAGCATTGTTATCGCTGGGTCTTCCCAAAGAATGTTTTCAGAGGTCACTGTCTCCTACAGCATCAAGTGAAAGGGTAAACATAAGCTAAGGAAGTGACAAATTGAACAGCCAACATTAGAGAGCACTTAATCACTTGAGCAATAAATGCTTTGGGACAGTCTGCTTCATGTATTTTTTCTAGAYAAATACAGAGTGTTAACTCAGAAAATTAGAAGCATTTACTGCAGGGAAAGCTACATCTTACCCTCGATGACTGCTAAGTTCTGATACTCCCTTATTCATTCCCTGATGCCGCTGCTTTCTTATCTGCACATTTTCAGCAAACTAAAAGCCCACATATACAGAGAAAACAAGACTCTGTATTCTATTTCTAGCACCTAGATACTGAGAAAACAAAATGAATGTCTATGAAACAATGAAATATGTTTTTGGGAGTAAATGCACAAAAAAGATGCATTCTCTAGAGTAAAATACTGTGAATACTGTGTTAAAAAAACCTCTAAATTATCTGTCCCTATCATCCATTCCCAGAAATATTCAATATTTCAATAGTATATAGATGAAAGATTGGAAAAATAAAATAATAAGAAAAAAATGTAAACAGGTAAAAACATGGATAGAATTTGAAATCACAAATAAATATGAAATGCACTTTGCATAAATAGGCACTATTTAGAGTGCTATTATTTGTATTAATAAGCAATTTACAGTATTTTTATAATTGCACATGTAATAATTCAGAAAAAAATACATAAGTATTGGAAATAAGTTTAAGTACAGATAATAGCAGTGGGTTGTTCTGAGCTACAGATGAGCTGAAGTGTGGTGTAGCTATATGATTGTCAAAATTAGATACACATTAAAATAGAAATGCAAATATCTATATTCACTTTTAAGACTGCTCTGAGTAACCTGCAATTTCTTGATTTTTTTCTTCATCAAAGCTTCTGGTAGCAACCACAATAAGGAGCTATAGATATTGTTTCTATGGCAATGAGATCCATTTAGACATTAAATATGAAATTATGGCTTTTTTTTTTTTTTTTTTTTTTTTTTTTTTTTTTTTTTAAATTGTAAGCCAGTTTGTATCTCACCTTTTGGGGAGGAGACAAGGCTTTCTGCTGGCTGGGTAATGGATTCTAAGGTGCTGGAGCTTCATGCACCATGACCTGCTCAATTCCAAGCTTCTGAAAATTAAGAGACTACCATAGTTTCAATTCTTTATATTTAGGATCTCTGTCAGGGTCTAATTCTATATAGATACTGAATGACTAGTCCAGTCTTCCCAAAAAAGTCAAAAATAATTAGGGGAAATCCTACCTGACCATCTCTCTGGCTTCTCTATGATAGTAAGGAAAGCAGAGCAGGGCAAGAGAAAGAGCAGGGCATAGTTTATCACCAACAGAGGAACTCTCAACACCTGGAAGCTCAAGTATCTGTTTCCCCTCACTGCTCTGCAATAATCAACAGCTGCTCATCTCTACAAGGCTTCTCTTCTGCACCTACCTGGAAGAGTTAAAAGGAGAGGAAAGAGAGTGGTCTGCCTCTCCTCCACTAGAGCAATGAAGTGGATTATGCAACAATCCATTATGCAACATGGATGAAGATCAAGGAAGAAGTAAGCAGCGATTCCCTCCCAAAGAGTGTCACCCTAAGAGAACAGGATCAAGTAGGATGTGGAATTCTGCACAAGGACATCTAATTTTTTGTTGTTTGCTTAGTTTAGGTTTTGTTTTGTTTGTTTGCTTTCTGACAGTTGGTTTTAAGTAAAGATTTCCTGCAGTTCTGTTGACTACAAAATACATCAAATGCTATAGGTAAGAAAGGAAAGTGAGGATCTCTATTCTTTGAGAAATCTATCACAGACTAGATTAAGATGTTCTGTTGTAGGAAGCCTCCAGAGAGATGTGGATCTGACTGATGTAAGGGAGGGAAAACAGTTGAGACTTGCAGTTCAGCTGGAAGTTAACCTTCAATGGTATCTAGAAATAATGARTAATATCCTGGGAATTCACAAATAGTTTGGAGTTGATTGAAAATATTTTTCAGCAAATAAATTTCTAAAAATGCATCTCTCCATTTTCCTGAGCTTGTGTTCCACCTCCATAAACAACATAGTTAAGGATGCCTTTCCCTTCTGTTGGTTGCAGTTTCACCAAGTAGAAAAAGAAAGCTGGGCTCCTGTCAAGGCTGAATATGCCCTTGTGCAGAGGTCAGCAATGTTCATTGTAAAGTCTGGATGCTCCTTGGAAAAGGAAATTAAAAAAAAAAAAAAAAATCACTTGAACAAACATGAGAAAACTAAAATCCATCCTTCATGATGGTTAACTAGACTAACTTGTTCTGTTCCAGCCCATCATATTCCAACATGTTAAGRATGACGTTATTTGTTGCATCCTCTAAAGTTCTATCCCATTTGGGCTGCTTTCACTCTCAGAATATATTATAGTAAGTGCTCCTTATTGAATTAAATCTCGTTTCCCACAGATGCAGCAGTTCATGTTAGGTGAATGGCTTCTACATGTAAACAGAACATGTGAAGGTTCCCCAGCCTGCTCTGTGAGTCCRCTGATGTCAGTGCATCTTTAATTCATAGCTGTATCTAGACACATAATGTGCTTTTTTCTTTTTTTATTTTTAAAAAGTCCTATTTATTACTATTCTTGCTACCCTTAAAATAATCATTATCATCATCCCCTCCCAAATATCTTTGCAGTAGAGCCTTCTGYTGATAGGCTCCAATCAGTTATGAATCCCATTAGTGGTGATTGTGTGAGCAGAAACTCAGAATATCATTATAGCAGACAGCTAGGACATTTACACTTTAAAGCAAGTTATACATTATAACAGAAACAGCATAAATTGGAATTGATTTCATTAGAGAAATTTAACACCAGAAAAATAATGGTGCTGATTTTTCTTTAGGGACACTATTGCATTACARTGTTGCTTCACTAAATTAAAAATGTTATCAAGTTGGCAGTAAATTCTGGAATGGGTAACTGTGCAAACTATAAAGTCTGTTTTGTGGCTGTGAGCTCATATATAACAGCGGAAACATATAAGAATATAAGACACTTTTTTTTTAATACAAAAAGAGCCAGAAAACTTTGGAAAAAAAAGTCTTAGAAAAGAATGAAAAGATAAATACATTTTGTGAATAGTTTAATGATCCCATAAGACTCTGCTTGCAGTATGTAGCTTTTACTGTTACTGAAATTGTTTATTGATTGGAATATTGAAATGACCACGAGCATTCAGGTGTTAAACCATGAACATTTTTAATGTTGTAAAATAAGATGTTTCACACAAAGGTGTAAACACCATTAAGGAAAAAAAAAACCAAACCAAAACCCTATAAATAGCTGGCCCAAGAGTATATTTCTACAATACTAGAAGCATATAGAGGAGTTATCCTTATCAACTTGCTTACAAAGTGCAATATGTATATTAATACTAAAAGGTAGGACATTATATTACTGATGGAATCCATCCTATTTGAAATAATCATTTTCCTCTTTGCTGGCAAGCTTCAGCTTTACAGATACCCTGAAGTCTTAGGCTCCAGGTGAGGAGGAATAAATCCTGCTGTTGCTATCATCTGTCATGTATTAAAATTTTAAAAATCACCAAATCAAACACTTAAAGTGAGTGAAAGCCAGTGAAGCTGAATTGCTTCAGGATGTGGATATGCCATGACACAGTCTTTCATTCCATTACCATATTTTCTCTTTTTTTCTTTTTAGTACCATTCATCCATAAGGGTTTCTGGCACTTTCTGTTATTGAAGTCTGTTTTCTCATATTTGCAATCCTATTAAAATTTAGCCACTGGAGGTAAAATATTGTCTCTCTCTCTCTCTTTTTTATTAAAAGGAAGGATCACCAAAAATAGCACAATCGTAAGGAAGAGGTAAATAGAGGAAATGACATCACTTTGTCCATACTTTATAATGATCCTTTTAGAAACTCAGCCAGTGGTATAACTTTAAAAGTGTCATTTTGCCTCTTGCCAAACCCGTGACTGATTTGGCCAAACTACAAATCTTTGAAAAAAATCTCAATTATCATAAACTTGCTTAAAAAGCACTGTGTCTACCCTGAATATGTTTCCCTTCTTCTTGTTTCCAATATTACCATTTTGGCATCTCCATAGAAGCTATGAACAATTTCCCTGATTGAATCCAGGTCCTACACTTCAGATGAAGAATCGAAATTGGCAACGCAGGAACAGGAAGAAGGTTTGACTTGATTTGGCTTTTAAGAGGTGTGGGCATAGGGGAGCAGAGCCACGGACTGGGGATAAAAGTGCCAGCAGTATGATGAAGCACCCAGAGGATGTTTGGCTAATAATAATTTTAATAACAATTTTATTTAGCATTTCTTTTTGTCCTACCAGCTGTGAAGGAAATCATGTGTGTCAGGACCAGACGTAACAAGCTTCATCCTTTAGAGACCTTGAAATGTGGCTTAAAATGGTGGTCTGATACACATATTTCACCAGAGAGCAAATTAAAACAGAAGGTTAAACTTCACCATGGTAATATTAAGGCATTTGGAATTACTATGGCTTTTATGTAATTTCAACAKTGAAGATTGTTTTTATTTTAATTTTGAAGGTCTGCATACTTGTCTTTCTAACCTGACCTTTCTTTATTCACCTTTTCTCTTTATTATGGCTACATAAGACCATAATGTATGTAGGAAATAACAACAAGCAATCATTTTCTTATGCAGGAGATTCATTCCCTAGGAACAGAACAGAATAGAATAGAACTGGTTTCAGAAATGTAAATAGGCAACTCTCCCRTAGGTTTTTGCAAGGTGCCTGATCCCCCGGCTTGCTGCCACGAAGTGCTCTGYGCACTGAATATGCACTTAACTTTAAGCACATGAATAGTCCCAGAAGTGCCTTTGTTGTTTGCTTGTTTGTTTTGCTCTGAGAAAATCACAATTATGAGCAAATACAGCACCGAGCTCGGAATTAGTGTATCCACTGGGCAGGAGGGACCAAATACTCCAGGCAGGGGAATTAAAATAAAACTCTAACACATAATTTAGTTCAAGCCTCCTTTCCCAGTGCTACTATTAGTGAAACAAGGAGCAATATAAAAATAAAAAGGGGGAAAAAATAACTTGGAACACCCAGCAACAGCCTCTAGAGGACTTTGCAGGAAACAGGAAAAGGAGATTTTCTGGATAGCCACTATTACATGTAAATRTTCCCATGTTGCCTTTATGTCTTATTTTAGATAGTAGATTAGATAAGGAGGCCAGCCTTCTTTGGTAACCCTTGCCCTGCTGGGAGGAGATCACAAACACATGGGAACTGTTTTGAAACATTCAGCTTCTCCTTCCCTTAAATTTGTACAAACTTGCAAAATTCAGGGGCAATGTCAAGTAAACACCAAGCTTTCTCTTTACTTATCTCCATGCTCATATTTAATTTTCTCCATGTGCATATACAAACAAAAAGAGAGAAAATGCCCTGGGAAATAGTCTCTTTTCTACCCATTCATCACTGTGTTTAGCTTGTCTTCTTGCAGTGAAAGAAATCCCTTGAAGAGTGGAACTGGGTTGCTAATCACAACGGTATAGGATTTATGGTCAGGTATTGACAAGCAGCACTAAGGATATCCAGAGCTACAGATGATTTATGAGGCACAAATTCCCCAGCAACTGCAAGTGTAATTTATATGGACTTGAGAGAGTTTGAGTGCGTAGCAGCACTTTTAAATAGAGTGATTTTAACTGGTTTTATGCTGTACACATTTCCTTAATGAACAATCGTTATGAGATTAAGAAAAGGGCGGGGGGGAGATCAAAATGTGCTAATAGTAATTATAAACTGCATAAAGGAACACAGGAAAGAAAGAGAAAAAGCTCCATGGCTTCCCAACCTTTTTTTTTTTCCCCCCAAACACAAGCATGAAGGGTTAAGAAAACTACAGTTTATTCTTTTCCTGAATAGATGTGGGATGTGGCAGGAGTCCTGGGGAACCAGGGGCTCACCTGATAGCCAGACCTGTTTAAAATTGGGTGAAATGTTTGTTTTAGTTGCCTCATTTTCTTCAGTTACTCTTCATCCGTTATCGGTGTGGGATAGAGGACTAATAAGGTTAAGACCCTTTTCCTTTATAGCTCTACAATGAGTAAGATGCATCTGATTTTCAATGAATACCTCCTTTTGCAAATGTGTTATAGATGTAACTGTGTTAAAATAATGAATGAAAGAAAGATCTAGTTTATACCGACTCATTGGAGAAGGATTTTGTTTTGTTTTGCACAAATGGACCTCATCTTTTCCTGACAAAAGTTTGATGGTAAGAGCAGAAGATTTATGTCAGGAGTGAATTTATAGCAAGAACAACAACAACAAACTAAAAACCAGGAAGTCTAGAAAAATGAATATCTTACAAGTGGATTTTATATTTATTTTTAAATTTGCAGTAAATTTAAGGATAATATTCTTTAAGTGTTAAAAGGGTGGGAWAAGGCAATACACTCAGGCACTTAGGTATGTGCATGAGGCACAARCACTGTGAAAAGTATCAGTCTGGAAAGAAAGTAAACAAAAAAAGAATATGGAAATGGAGAAATGGGGAAGCAGAAGATATGGAAAATGCAGAAAGATGGATGTGATGGCAGCAGACGCAAACACTTGTGTGTGCAAACTCCTGGTCATATTTTGAGAAAAACTGTAATAGTTTATAAACTAATAAATTGTAGGATTTTTATTTTTAAGGTAATTTAGCAAGAAACTCATACTAAAATTTAGGCTTATAAGCTGTATCTTAAGGCTAAAGCTCCTTTTWCTGCAGAAGAATATTGGAGAGGGATATTGGAGCCCAAATATGAATAAAGAGAAGGAATATTGCCAACAACTGCAAATAAGCCTTCTATGCCCTCACTTGTTTTACTAGCAGATGGTGAGAATAATGTAAGTTGGAATAAGTTTCAAAATAATGTACTTTCCATTATTCAAGGACTACTTTAATTTCTTCCTCCTTAGGTAGTGGGGATTGAGTTCACCACCCAAATCCTGGTTACAAAAATTTGCTTTAAGGAAAGACTGTTCTGATCCAAAATCCCCTGGAGACCACTAGAGGCATTTCTCATTTTCGGGGTGGGAAGGGGGATTCATTTCATGTAGCATTAGTTCCTTTAAACTCTAGCTAACACCATCCATTTAGTGTCCAACAAGTCATTCAATAAAGAKATCTCCAAATTTGCTAGGCAGTCAAGAGAAACAGGCTTGGGCACCTCTACAGATATTTGCTCTCTCTGCAGAGGGAGCCTAGACAATTTCTTTCATATTAGGCACTTTTCTAATAGAACCGATTTTTCAGAAATTCTGACTTCAACAAATGTTTGGTTTAAAATTCTGAATAGAGAAAGATAAAACAAAACAAAATATTAAAGGATGATAAATGTATTGTTACATAATCACACTGGCTTTTTCTTGYGCATTAGAAAAAATATTTTTWAAAAAATCTRARGAAAACTAATTTTGAAGTAAAATATCAAAACAATTCTTCAGAAATATCCAAACTCTATGWTTCATTCTGTTATGAATTCCTCTGTCTGTTGTCTTGATTTTCTTTACTCACTCTCTAAAGTTGTGGAAGTGCAAAGAATTCTGGAGTTTAGGTTACATTTCTTTAGTTTCTAAGCCAGTGAGCTCCACTAGCATGGAATGACTCTGTAGTGGGTAGAGAGTACAGGAACCAAAGTCCACCYATTCCTTGTCTTAGTTCCCTTACTTCCCCGGGTCCCTAAGGAATACCCACTTTATAAACAAACATATCCTGTCCTTGTTATGAGGATCAGCCCGATGGAACATTTCTTCTAACATATCCTGTGGGATCTGATTTAGCATCTAGTTAACTAACAAGGACATCAAATATATTYTTTTTTATTGATCTTGTCAATTGGCACTAGAACCCTGCACAGGGAGGGTCAGACAGGGTAGACATGAATCAGACAGTGTAGATATGAGTCAATCATGGGAGGTCGGTAAGCCTTTGATGCTATTAAATTTGAGGACCTATTTTGTGAGACATCCTCACTACAGACAGGAAAACATTMATGCTGTTTGTATTCGGCACAAAAAAGAGATTGCTAGAAAGGCTGTATACAGTTCTAGCCACCCATACTCAACAAGGTTGAATTTAAATACACACAGGTGCAGGGAAATTAATAAAAGTAATCACAGGATACTACAGATCGTTGCTGTTGTTGTTCAACCCTTTCAAAATAAAAGCTGATATGGAATATATTTGTTGCCATTAAGTGTGAAGGGAGGAAARCTACTTAAAAAGAAGAGTAGCACAGACACAAGACCAATGGGGAAATTGTCCATGAAAGCACTTTGGATAAAGACTAGAAGGTCTGTAACCAACAGAGAAGTGCAGTTCACAGGCATCACTGGCACCTGGATGCTGAGGGCTGCAAGGAAAACCAAGACCAAGTCCAAACAAGACATAAGTTCATCCCCTCCCAAGCTTACAGTTTTAAGTCTATGAACTGCTAATRCCTGTGCCACCAAGAAGCTTGAACTGTTGATCCAGTCCTTTGTATGAYCATTTGAAAAAAAGTGTTCTACAAGAAAATTCAAAATCCTATGTCAAAGCACACACAAACACACGCAGGTCCAGGTTGAGTCTTACGCTGCTACTGCTTTAATGTCTAGTAAAAGGAGGCTGTGTGAAAGAGGCTTGGGTACTAACCACAGGTCTGTGCCTAGAGTACATCTGTATACATGTCTTATGYAAGACTGTTAAAATCTTCTCTGAAACTTTAATTTAGTGAATTAGGTGTGCATGCCATGAATACATGCCATTGTATTGATATATTGGTATTTTCTTCTTTTACTGAAAAGTGAAAGGTAGTTATTGTAATGTATATATGCCTTACAAATAGTTTTAAGTTTTGTTCTACTTTAGGACCTACATTTCCTACATTCATGATTAGACCTTTGAGAAGCATAGATAACTGTRAAAAAACTATAGTCCATTACCCATTGGTTTACCTTAAACATTATCCATATCTATGGGGAACTGAAACAGATTTTCTTTAAAGCAGAAAAAGCTCCTCTGAGTATAATTAACCTCACCAAATTGAATTTTTATCTATTTACTTCCAGAGGATCTGCCCTATACGTGTTTATCTGTGCTCCTTCATGCYACATTGTTTTGCTTTAAAATAAAATTGTTCACCTCAACTTCATTACAAATTACAGCCCTTTAGGGGGATCAGTCAGGATGTTACACACTAAAACTAAGAAAGAAGTGGAGGGAATATGAACCACTGATTAATCACACAGAGAAAACAGAGTTTTCTCTTCCTTTTGCTTGTATCTTCTGTGTATGCTCCAGCCCCCTGAGACAAAGCTACATTTATCTCTAGATGGGCAATAACATTGTAGAGGTGAAGAGAAGATAAGCCAATACTCTTTATTAAACAGCTGCAGGAAAAGCAATACCCTGACAGATTTGAACTGGCAGTTAACTCCAAGCTGCTTTCTTCAGAAGCAGAAAAGTAGACCTAAAGTTTCCCACCAAATAAAGCAAGTAAAATCATTTGGATAAGGGAAAKTTCCCTCCAAAATGGCAAAAGAGAAGCATGTTAGGTAGTAATCCACCTGATTGTAACACACCAGCTGCAAGGTTTGTGACCGCATTGTATATTCAACAGATACCAGAGCAGCCCTCAAGTCATGCTGTGTGTCCTTCAGGTCCTTTGGAGCTTGGGATTCAAAATGTTCAGGCATATGACCCTTCCAGTTTGGCACATCCTCTGGAACATAACGTGGATAATTCCAGACATTCTTAAATGATTTCAAACCTTCCAAGAAAAGCTCAAGGAAACCAAGTGATCCATTTTACATTCTCAACCTCAGACAGCATCCCAGTATTGACATCACACCTGTTGACATCAGACTCGTCTCACTTACAGATATGGACACACTTCTGCAGTATACTATCAATTGTAAAGAGCTGCTAAAACTGACAGAGTGTGCTGCATGCCCCACTAGGAACACCTGTGAAGTATACATTTTGATAGAGCATGGATAGAAATACAAACCCTTATTTACATAGGACTTGGTGCTAAGTAGTTTTGCATGCGCGCTCACCACTGTGAGTTAAGGATTTAATTGATATCTTTTAGACAGCCTAGTGTGGCAGAGAGGAAGAAAACAGCCTGTCACGAGTAAAGTAGATAATATACGGATGCCATTCATCATAGCATGATTAGCATCCACAGTGGTCTCAGTGACAGTAGAGTGATGGGTCAGCAATGAGYAGGAGTCTGGGGTGATGAGGCTCCCACTGTCTGGGATCTCCTAGAAGGGAGTTGGTACCATGGAAGCTGCCAAACTGTCAATGAAGAGATAAGGTGAGCATGTCACAGAGCACCAGGAATGTTACTGTTTGTCCAAGCCCTTATCTCACTAATAAATATCCCACATCTCGAGCAGCATATGCTTTCACCTGTACTGAACTGCTGATTGCAATGCATAAGCAGTGGCAAACAATGAATTTACAGTCCTTAGTGTCCATCATAAACAACAAAGCCAGCTCTTCAACCTAATGGTGGATGCTTTTAGCAGTGTTCACTTGAAAATATATGTGAAGATGTCAGATTAATAACACGAGTACAACTATGGGACTCACAGGAGTCACAGAAGTGGCCCCACTTGCCATCACAGAGTATCTATAGAGCCCTCAACATGGACATGGACATACAACACACTATATCACTACCTTGACTATACACTGAGATTTGCACTAAAACTCTCTGAGGTAGCAAATACTGCAATGATCCTGTGGAAGACAGATTGCTTAACTACCCAGAATACTCTAATAACTAGTTAACATATTCCCATGCTAGTTTCTTTAGTGCCTCCTTGAGATTATCTGATTATTTGTGTTGGTTGTTGTCCGGACTGCAGGATTTTATGTCTTCTAGAGCAAGTGTTGCCTTTGAAAGGTCTATCCCACTAGAAGAGAACAGGCTGAGAGTGGTTGCAMAGTGACATTTTCTGCCTCTTTCCACCTCCTGCCTATTGTAGCTCCCAGTTTCTGGCATGACACATGAGACTGGAGCTGCTGGTGCCCAAATGCTGGGAAAGAGACAATCTGTGCTCTTTGGAGGGCACGTGTGAAGGCTTGGTATCTACAGAAGAGGTAAATTAGGAATAAAGCRCTCTCAGTCTTCCTGTGTCGTGCTGTAGACTTTTTTTCTGGTTTACGGACTTGTTACAACGGTGCCCTTGTTCTTTTTATGGTCTCCTTGTAGTGGAACTGAGCAGAATAATTAAAAATGTTCAAAGACTGACTATGACTCATTTATAACATGGGGATGCTGCGTTCACTCCCAGCGCAGGCATGTGTAGGGATTACTTGCTTGTTTTACAAGCATTATGTAGCATACAATCCCCTTGTTCCAGAAGTTAAGACCTCAGCTACAGACATTTTGCTTTGGACTGAAAATTGGCATGCATTGCTTCATTCGGAAGCATAATTCTCTTGGCAAATTGCCCTCTCAAACTCAACAAGTCTTCCTTTTTGAACATGATGTTTCAGTCTTTCTCCTTTTCTCCTTGCTAAAAAAACCATTTTTTAGGAAAAAATACTTTAAGATATGCTTTCTACTTCATAAAAAATAAAGCAAGGCCTTCATTTTATCCTTGGTTAAAGTACGTTCAAGAGAAAATGGCTCTTCTTGTTTCTACCCTTCTCAATCTCTATGATACTTTTTCTTTTCATCTTTGAATGAAATATATATATAGAGGCAACCTCCCTCTGCATTTAAATAGTATGCATTAATATTTTAATCTGTCTGTATATTTCAATAAAAATTAAAAATTAATGAAATATCAACCTTTGTAAGAAATCAAATGTGTCTGTTGCTGTTATACTGTATGTGGGATGGTCATTCTTAACAAAGGACCACAGAGATGTCTCTAAGAAAAGCCTGGATAATAAGTAAATTTATGTATATAAGAGACTCTGTGTTGCACAAAGTAGACATGAGAGTTGTTTGAGGGCACTCTGACCATGTTTTCTTGGGCTAAAGGAGACTCTCAATTAGTTCTTACAGATGCAGTGCAAACAATGGAGCGATTTTGGTGTAGAAAGAATTTGTTCTTTGCAATAGAAAGACTTCACATTTCTGTTAAAACAGCTGGAAAACAGTAGCATYCAAACTGCTATCAGATTTTAGAAAATGACATGCTCTCTCCTTTTGTGCATCTAGATCTCCACTGCTCTGCTTCAGTTCCCTGTTTATAAACCAGTAATAACTGACCTGTCTCTCTCTTCACAGGGATGTTGAGAGAATAAATCAAATAAAGATTCGTGGGCACACAGAAACAAGAGTGATGTGGTCCATGAAATAACTTAGATAGATAGAGAGAGACACAAGCTGTGTTTTTTTCCCAAAAAAACCCATCCAGTCCCTTAGCAATCTTTAACATAATTATGCCATTGTGATATTTATAGAAGCRTGCAGAATTCAGGGCTCAAATATGCCTATCAAGAAAGAAAACACTTCTGCAAAAGGAAAAAAAAAAAAAAAAAAGAAAAAAAAGAGAAAGAAATCAATGAGCTGCTAAACATGAGCAATTGGCAATGGCAGCCTTGGTTTTTCTCTTTTCTTTTTCCCTTTCCTTTTCCCTTTCCCTTTGCCCTTTCCCCTTTCCCCTTTCCTTTCCTTTCCTTTCCTTTCCTCTTTTTCTTTTCTTTTTTCTTTTCTCTCTGTTCGTATATAACTGGACAGTCTTCCTAGACTGTCCAAAGAGTTTTATAACTACTAGATACCTGTGAATAGATTTTAAAGGACAAAGGTACAAATTAATCTAACATGGAGACATCTAAAATAGATGTCTAAATCAAAGCCAGTCAGTGAGGTTCCTTCTACAACCACTGGAGAAAATATAAAGAACTTAAGATGAAAATTCATCCAGGCTGTATTAAACACTTCTGTTAGAGTGAGATGGACCATCTTTTGAGAGGAAACTTGACTTTTTATTGAGCATACTAGAGTTAGGTGATTAACTTGGCTTCAGACATTGAACTTTTAAGCAATAATAACAGAGTAAATGAATCCCACTCTGGGTTTAAGTTTTATTTGAATTTCCATACAATGCTTTTTCTCTTGGCTTTGCTTTCCAATTGAATTTATACAATGRATGGACAAATTGCTCTCTTAGCCTATGAATGCTGCTTGACTTGTCAAAAGATGCTATTTTCATTTTGCACAAGGCTAGCTGATAAAATTTGACAGTCTTGTATTGGGTGTGAAATTATTCATATAACTCTAGACTTTACTGCTTCTCAATGCCATTTTTAATCAAATCCGCTTTACATATTTATTAGCTTCCTCAGCTGGTTACATGAATCAAAGTATAGAAATTATTGCAGAACTGAGAATACATTTCACCAAATACTTGTACCAAGTCTGGCACACTATCACTCTTGTGGTGTCAGCACAGGACATCAAGGTTTCAAGTAAGGAAGAAGAAGGGAGAGCAGAACTAGGTTTAGAGTCTTTCCATGCAGAATGAATTTTGAGTTTTTAAAAAACATTTATTTCAATAAGGAATTTCATACATCACCAACCAAGCCCATCTATTTCTTGAAATGTTTATTTAATTGCATATCCTCTTTCCTTTTACATCTGTCCCAGGCTGGAAGCGTCTCCACGTAATTTTTTTTCTCATATATATTTACTTCCATGTCTCAGGAATTCAGAGGTAAAACAGATAGGTTACATTGCACTCAAAGATGCACATATGTGCCTTCATGTACTGCATATGCTCTTGCCCATGCGACTACCCCTAAGTAAATGTGATATCCTATATTTCTAGCTAGTGTAACAGCTGAAATTTGAAAAACAAAAGGAGACTTGACTTAATAAAATAATACTTTATCTTAAAAAAGGGCCACAGTATCTATAATCATTAGCAAAATCTGAAGTTCGGTGTTATTTAACTGAAGCATCATATTCCACTGCTAGACTGTTCAAGTAATGAAAGAAATCAATCTACACTGAGCATTACTTAATTATTTCTGCTGAAAACCAGTATTGCGAATGCCTAGAGGCTTTTGAGGTTAATTGTGTAGAAAATTAATAAACTGCAAACTTCTTTTTGTGTAATTTTCTTCTTTATATTTCAAACTAGGATCCATCAATATTCAGACAGATGACAGAATGGGATTTAGAAGATTACTGCAGCAGGAGGAAATGTTGTAAATGCAGGAAACCTCCAGAAGACTGAGTTAAACATGCACAGTGGAGGAAGGCCATGAAGGAATGAAGATGACCACTGAATTCTAATCAAAATCAGACTTCCTCTCAGCATGAGACCTCAGATCAGCTTTCTTCCTCTATAAGAACAATATGCTTTAAATAAATAACTTACTTATCCTTAAAAAAGAGTCCCATGTAGGGAAGATTCCTGTAAGTACAGTGTGCACTGAGTACTCAGCTCCTTTGTGATTTAACTGTAAGTAATGTTGCAGAAGGTGCTAKAAGAAATCATTGAAAAATTAAAAAATGATTAAGCTAACTAAATGCTGGATCCTTTTATATGGTGCCGAATCCAGCAGCACACTTRCTTTGGCTTCACTTGACCCTTTAAGTTTAATCCATGTATTTTCAGATCATGCAGTTGCAATAACCATGATAGAGATTGCCTTGGTTGGACACATCAAGCAATCATAAGAGTATGAGGACRGCTGTACAGCTTCACGCCAGCAATYGTGCCAAGAATCATACCAACAATCTGCTTACCTTGGATTTTGCCTCAGATTGAGGCCACAGTATGAAGTAAAAATATCATCCATAGATGACACTTTCCCCAATGCTCTCCTTGACCTCACCCATTTTCAACTCAGACAGTCCCTTAATCTGCAGATATTTATCATATTGCCCCATCTTCTCTCCAAAAGCTGAATTTGGTTTTGCCCATCCTATGAATTGGCATCTTTTAGTCTTCCTAAGAAAGAAGCTCCTACAGGAATTTCCTGCTTGAGCTTTTCTTGTGGTGTTTTACAATCACAGACCCTGTGCATTAGGAGCYTGCACTTTTTGCTGTCCTCCGGAGCATGGCCCTGATTTAGAAGACTTTCTAAATCTTCACAGGCCCTGAAAATATTACTTGGTCCTTCACAGATATAAACATTTTCACTTTACTATTTAACCCTGTGCAGGCACTTMATATTTTGTCATTGTTTAGAATACTCAAATTCACTAGTCCTTACCAGAGATGAAGAAATGAGAGGGTGAGAAGGATTGCTGAGATGGAAATGAGCTTAGGCACCTCTACCTACTCCAGTTTTTTCTTTCACCTAAAGAAGAATTAAAAAGTCTGCAAGGCCACAGCAGTGAAGTCAAKGGGAAGAAACAGCAGCTGATCTGGGAGGATGAGTAAGGTGCAGCAGACAGCAAGGGAAAGCTAAGGGGAAGTTTATACATGACGTCCAGAAATTGGCTTGGAGTGCTGCTCCAGTCCTTAGGAATCTGTGTTATGAAAATCCAAATCAGATAKGAACTGATGTCTAGAAAATGGCATATGGTTGGAATAAACTCTACCTCAGATACTTATTTGCCTCGTAACATTTAACTTCTAAATAGCATGATGCAAGACTTCCTTGTTGCTATTTCTATTGGTGTTATTAAACAGATTGGAGAGATTACATTTATTCCATAAAATGTTTGCTAAGGCCACAACTCAGATTTTCGCTTCAAAATAAGAATGTGAATAGACCCCTATGAAACTTGAACAAATGTTTCAACCTAAGTTTTCCTGAACTGGGATTTAAATAAGCCATTATTTCCTGTTTGAAAAAGCCTGAAAAGCAACAGGCAGCAATAACTTTGGGAGATAAAAAGGAGCTGACAGTCTCAAGTAATGTTGGCCTGAAGAGACTTTAACCTTGCTAAATCCTAGATCTGCAGAGATCTTGCACAGATTTTCACAGAGCTGAAGTGCCATCCAGATAAGCTGAAACTGCCATTTAACAAGTTCTTAGAATTATCCCCATATTTTCTAGTGGTTTAATCCAAAACCATTACTAAGGAAACAATGTTTGGTTATGCTCCTGCAGAGAAATTATACACATTTGCATAATGAAAGCACGCAGTAAGATACAAGGCTACCCAAATTTATTCTCTTTCATAAAGGCAGAATAGAAAATAGCACTGTGCTTTTGGAACAATTGAAAAGTATGACAATTCCGTAACAAGGAGAAATTTCAAACATTATCCCAATTGTGTGATGATGTCTTCAGGCAGGACAATTTGTCCAGTCAGGTCTTTTATCCTCAACATTTTTCCCCTGCAGCAATTCCATTGGGGCCCATTACTGACACTAGCGGTTGCCAGCCCTGCCATCAAATCTGTCAAGTCTTTTTCAAGGAAGGTGCCACAGCAGCTAAAATGGAGCGATTTGTGTTATACGGAATGGGCAGGACATTTCCTTCCTGGAAAGTGCTGGAGGCAAAGCSAAGGGGGTGGCTGTGGGTGATGGTCCCTGCTGCCGCTCCGACTCCTGCCATCCTCTGTTCAGATTCCACAGGGAGACATCTAGGAACCACCTCAACAAGGAGAAGGGGATGCTCAGGCTTCTAGAGGTTTAACACTTTTAAACGATGAAAGATGCATGGAACAGGAACAGAAGAGGTAAAACAGTTTAACAATTCAGAAAAAAAAAACCAAATCAGTGGGTATTTTGAATCCATTTAAAGAGGCCAAAACATTTTAGTTTTGTTGTTGTTGCTGTTTGTTTGTTTCCTTCCTTTTCTTTTTCTTTTGAAGCCCTCTGGATGGCAATTTGTGGAACTGGGGTTGGGTCTTGAGATTAGAGGAGAAACTAAACAAACGCACCACAAATGCCAGCATTTTAATGCCAGGACTCCTAATCCAAACAGTCCTGTTGTATTTGACAATGATCATTTCCATTGTGAAACAAGAGAGAGAGAAAGGAAGAAGGAAAAAAAAAAGAAAAAAGAAAAATAAAGAAAAGAAAATAGAAGGATGGAGCCATCTGGTAATTACAATCTGAGATTTCTGAGATTCAGTTTGTGAAAGAAGTGAGGAATGTCCCCCCCTGCTCAAAGGGCAAAACTCTGGTCTTCTGGGCAGCCAGAATTGGCTCCATCAGAACCACTTTCCAAATCCTCCTTCCTTTCATTGAGAACTGGATCAGACCCCTTTGCTYCGTTGCTACCTAGGATTTTTTCTTGGAACACCAATTCCTCGTGCTGGTGACAAGAACCATAGGTAATGATGAAAGCAGTTTGGCTACAATTTAGAAAACACTTAYGCTATTTCCAAGGAGAATGGAAAGCTACAGATCTGAATCATCTAAATTAATAGGCAATATGGAATGAAGTTGAAAAAGAGGTTAGCCAAGACCTTTGCTGTTAGAAAACATGGAGTTTATGGTTGTATACAGCCAGCTGTGTGCCTCTTTAAGCCTTTATGAGGTAGTCTGAAGCCAAGGGTTGATTTGCTGCAAATTTAAATACTAAGAAAGCAGATTTAGGATGAATATAATATTTTGAGGCATTTTCTGCTTACACCAGCCAAAATCAAAAACCCACACAAGAAAAGGAGAAATCTGCTTCAGCTTGCTAAAGAAGTAACAGAACATTTATTCCTGGCACGGCGAGGGGGTGGGAATGAGGGGGAAGAACAGAAATGAGAGCTGATAGGGAACATTTGTTGCATGTAAAACTGACTGCAGTAGAGAAAGYCCTAGTGAGTGTGATGCACTACAGCGTATCACCTATGAGAGAGAGACATTCCATGCTGCATCCACTAAATCAGGGTTCCTCTGTGCTTAGCTAAGGATAAGAACTAACCCCAATGCTTAGATATTCTATCACTTGGACATGTTAAAGCAACCATTCTTCCTTAGCCTGTTTAAGGAAAGTCTATTCAGAGGTCCACGCCAAAATTAAATTCTGGGTCAGACCTACATTTCTAGTTASAGGTCAATTAGCCTTTTTTTATTCTCTTCTATATCCCTCTCTGCTCAGTCTGGAGTCCTTTAGTTTAAAGTGGAATTTGGCRGCTTTTCAAGACTAATATAAAGTTTGGTGAGACAACATTGTGAGCCTTTSACTGCTTCTCTAAATGATGTCCTAGTTTTCCATGAATAGAAGAACTCCTACAAGGAAGGGATTTGAGAGCTGGACGCATTTAGACTGCTGAAAAGACAGTTAAGAGGGTATTAAATCACAGTTTACAAGTACTTATGAGGGATACAAGGTGGTAGACATTGTGTTTTTATATTGCAGAATACATGCGGAGCTTCTTTTGTCATCTTACCTTCCATTTGACTGCTCTTAGAYACAGGCTTAAGGTCTATGTAAGCAGCCAAGGAAGGTGGGCCAGGGAAAGTAGGATTTAGTATCATTATTTTAATTTATTTATTTATTTATTGATGTTAATAAAATGTGAATTATAGGTAGAYATTTGGATATATAAATTAGGGGGATGGATATAACGAAATCAGAGCATACCTTTTGCCAGGAGGGTTTTTCATTGTGTAGCACATCAAATCAGTCAGTGGAAATAGAAAAGAAATAACTTTCTGCAAAACGGTTTACTTTTAGTTCCAGGCCATTGGCACCATGTTGAGAAGCAGAATTTGGTGCATAGAGTTTAATGGATTTGAACAGCATCTGTTCTGTCCCTATGCTGACTGCAGTCTCACACACCTTCAACAAGAAAAAGAGCAAACAAAAGGTCCAGGGGGCATTTACCTTAAAGAAAATATTTTATAGATTTGGGGATATTGCTGTGCT
This sequence comes from Eudromia elegans, assembly GCA_003342815.1. Taxonomy (NCBI): domain Eukaryota; kingdom Metazoa; phylum Chordata; class Aves; order Tinamiformes; family Tinamidae; genus Eudromia; species Eudromia elegans. The sequence goes on along the minus strand of PTEX01000005.1, from coordinate 687,673 downwards.
GGTAGGGTTTGTGAGCGGAGCCAAGGGYTTATAAATGGCTGTGTCATTATGCTCATAATTCTATGCTAATGCAARATAGGCCAGCTAAAAAATCAGGCTTGTGTTCAGAGGGACCCCCATACCTTCCATACCGCCCCACCTTCTCCAAAGAAATCTGTGCTGCAGGTATTCCATTTATGGCACCGCYGCTAATAGGTGCAGAGGGAGCTTTCCTCCACAAATGTGTCTGCTCTCRGGCCCATTTATGCAGATGACCTTCTAAAAATCCTTCGGTGCTGAATACCACCGTTTAATCATAAACTGAGTGAAAAAGTGCTTCATTTTCTTAGCTTCGGACTTGCTCATTTTTGCCCCCTGAGAGTGAAGATTACAAGAGMTTTCTCCTAGTCATTCCTTCCTCACCTTCTCCATGCAGCTCACGATTTCACATGTCTTTGTCATATTCTCTCCTCTGCTTTTCTCATCTGGAAAGTCTAAACTACTTGGTGTCTCTTGATACAGAAATTCTCCATGTCATGATTCTTAAAATTACTTTTTTTTTTCCCAGTATCTTTTTCAGAGAGAGAAAAGGAGTTTACAGAGCCACCAAGGCACASTACAGATCTTTTTTTAACTTTTGTTTAATGTTCTTTATGTTTTATTCTCCACTGCTTTTTAATGATTCTTACTGTTCCCTTTGCCTATGGGGCAGCTGTTGAGGCTTTAGCTGAAATTCTGGAAAGAAAACATGAACAGTGACTTTTAGATCACTTTCCTGAGCAGCAAAAGCTAACACAGAGCTTGTTTCTATTTATGTACAGCTGAAATTCTCCCCCCGCCCTTGTGTACTGCTTTGCATTTAACAAGCATTGCATCCCATCTGCTATTGTATCTCCTTGCCACTCAGCATCACGACAACCCTCTGCAACTTTTCACAATTCGCTCCAGTCTACAGAATCCTGAATCTTCCCCTATCACCTGCAAATTTTGTTCCTTCGCTACRTGTTCCATTTTGTGGATCACTTACGAATAACTCACACAACACCAGTCCTGCACAAATCCCTTTTTTAGCAACTCTCTATTATAATTATTATTAGCCATTTATTATTATATCTCTCTTGTTTCTATCATCCATAGCTTTTTAATAGTACAAAGCAGAGGGATTTTTTTTTAATGCCAGCTATAGACGCAGCTGGTTCACACACTGGTATCACATCTGTGAAGRGAGCCAGGAGGCTGAGCAGGAGGTGCTACCTCTGTAACAGCTGCCCCTGGCTGTTCAGCAGCTGCCCTCATTACTTCAACAGAAGGCTCTAAGTCCTCTCCTTTTATAAACTAAAACCAGTTGAATACAAAATGTTTTCAGTAATTTTATACATACAATGCATTAGGCTTCTTTCAACAGCATTAAAAAGACGGAAGTGRTRTAGCTYTGATTTTTCTTTATTCCGTTTCCATTTTTATTTCTTGTTATACAGACAGTTCGTTTCCCAACTTATCACTCTTTTCCACTTCTGAAGTCCAAAGATCATTGAAATATTTTCTTTCAAAATCTACTGAGAGCCTAGACCTTCACTGATCTCTTTCTTTACTAGTAACTTTTTTTTTCCTACTATGTTTTCTTCTGGTGTTGATGAATAGAGTTCCCTTCCAGTAGGGAAAGRAATAATATCCCTTCCTTACTTCTTTCATGTACATGTCTACAGAGCGCTTTGAGGAAAAAAGCAAGAAACTAAATCCCCTCCTAGCTGAACATAATCCCCAGCTGTTGGGAGAAAATACAGCACATGAAAAAAATAAATGGAAATATATCAGAATTACTTGTGCTGAAAATGGGATTTRAGACATTATTTCCAGAATAAAATTAAAAACAATCAGAAAACAAACAAACAAACAAAAATCTCTCTACCAGGAAGTTAACGGAACCATTCTATTCCCCTCCTTCTCTCTTCTTTTCATAGAACAGTCAGTTCTAAGAAACCCTCCTTTGGTATAGATAAACCTGATTTGATTGCAWAAATGGAAGTTTTTCTTTTCAAAATGTAGCTAACAATTCTTATATTTWTTGAAGTGTATTGGCCTCTCTAGTTTGCTGTCTACGGATGGATATCAGAATATTAAGATAACATCTTCATGCTGAATAATATATTATTAATTCATTATACATTAAGAGAGACTCTAGATCTGCATATTGACCTRTTTAGTCAGACCAGCATGAGGAGGGATCAAGGTCCACCTGAATTGTATATAACAGTAAAGCATCTGGGTTATCTAGGAATAGTCCTTCAGTAGCTCRAAATTCTGCAATATGTTGTGTTAAAAACGCTTTATCTTCGGGATAAGTTCACTATATGATTATTTTCTGATGCCTTCAAGGGTTTTTCCTTCATTTTCTGTTTAATTCTATGAGTTTAGATAATGTGGATGAAATCATCTGCTGAGATTAAACTTCACTTTGGATGYCATTACTATGGAAATGGAAAAGACAAAGGTCATGACAAATGTCAAGARCGATACTTTCTTTTAGATTCAAAATGAAGACTTCAATTCAGATGAAATATTTTCATAATGGGGTATTTTTTATTTTCCAAATAAAATCACTGGGTTATAGTAAATGGGGATCTTGTATATGATAAAAATATTAAATACAAGATACAGAGCTACTTGTTCTTCAAGAATTCTGATCTTCCTCAGTTTTATTTTTTTCTTTTTTTCCACTAAAGAGTATTTCAAGCACCTTTCTTTTTATTCACTAGATGTGATTTATGAGATGAAGCAACAGAGTAGCTTTTTTTTTTTCAGAGTCCAGGTTATCACATTTTAAAACAGATTAGTTATACTACATACCTATTGGAGTAGGTGCATTAACATATAGAACCACATCACTTGAAATAAATGCTGAGGGAGAGTCAGAGCAGGGTTTTTCCATCTTCTCAAGTGACTGAACCAAAGAGTTATAAATAAAGTCATATTTTAAATGACTGATTTCTCCTCTCCAAATTTGATTAATAACTAAATTAAACTATTTTTGGAGCAGGGTGACAATGTTTTTAGAATAATTCAAACATAAGAAAGGCAAGATAGCTATGGAAATTGATAAATGAAACTGAGTAAAATTTGCTAAATAATGTAGCTGGAGGAGTAAGGGATATTAAACTAACTGAAATGAAGACTCTAATGGGGTGACCACTGGAAAAAGGAAGAAAATGAAATATCAAATCCCAGTCTCTTAGATTAAATACAAAGAGGGGAAAATTAAATCACTATATTTCAACAATTTTGAGAAAGACTTATGAATATTTAGATGGAGACAACCCACCCTCTCTCTCCCAAGATAAGGTGTCTGAGCCCTTTTTTTCCATCCTGAACTCAACTGTGTGCTGACCATAAATGATAGTGCTGCCATGAAGAAAAAAAAGAAAAAAAAGAACAAACAAATAAACAAAACAACAAAACACCCCCACATTTGAGAGAGATATTTATTATTAGATACTATTTGAAACTATTTGAGAGTATTTGAAAAGCCAAAATTTTCATAAGAAAAACAATCRTTTTTATACATAATTCCTCCTAGGTAAAACATTTCTCATTGCAGAAACATTAGGGAAGCTCACAATGAKGAGGGAACCTCATTGTTTTGTCCTACAAGGACAAAAGGAGAAAAAGAACCTATCCCGAAGAAGASGCTAAAAAACCAAATGAGGCAGAGGGAAGGAGAACATGCTGAAGCAGAAAAGAGTGTCTTAGAGCCTAAAGGAATGTGAAGGAACCTTTTCTCCTGGCCATAATTTCTGTTAGTTGCATAGACATATTTATCAAGATTTTTTTATTCCTACCAGAATGCTGGCCAAGTAATGAAGTTATATTTCAGAAAAGTCTCATTAGTTGCATTGAAACTTTATCTCTAATGGGTAACTAATCTCCACTCTCATTAAGAAAATTGGCACAGAACTGAGACCCTTTCAAAGTAAAGTTTATTATTTTCCTTTTTAACTCCTTTCATTCTTCCTTCCTATCTTCATGCTCACCTGCCTGTGAGCATGAGAGATCATCAAGGGAGAAAGTGAAGGGCTGGACAAATGGAAAATCAATCTTCAGATTTTCAAGCTGAAGATTTCTCTGTTTCTAAAGCTTCATTTTGTCACTTCAGACTTAGAAAATTATATTAACTAGAAATAGAAATTTTAACTCAGGTTCTAATAACTAGAATGTGTAAATTCAGATTTGTTTTGATTCTTTAAATGGCRCTTTTGTGTCTGATTTCCTTAAAGAAAACAAGGAAACATGGAAAACCAAGTAAAAGATGATGAGCAATATTCTAGTGTGCCTGAAATCACTGCTTACATACAGAGAAAACAGAGATGTTTATGATTTTTAGGAATAGATCTATATATTTTTTGTTGCTTGTAAAGATGAGCTTTCTATATTGACATTAGTAAATTTCTTTCATAAATAATATTAATTCATTAATAATAATTAATACAGGAGATCATGTGTGAGCCTCAATTGTTTTATGATTTTCTTTAAAATATTGCTCAAGGGACTTCCTATCATGCATGCATAACAGTTCCAATTCCGTCATATACTTGCTAACAAGTTTTATATCTTTTCCAAGGAGGAGGAATATACTGATGAGCCCAGATCTGAGAGCCAAGTTGTTTCTTTCCTATTAGCAGGTCTCAGTGATAATAACAGTTATTCAGACACAGTTGTCTCAATGAAAATAACAGTTATTCAGTCACAGTTGTGATTAATGGTGTTAAAACATTAAACTGGCGYGACTTTATAAACAGGGTAAGATGAGGACACACGCAGCAGACAAGCAAGAACCAAAGACACCTCATTTAACTTCCTACAGTATGGAGCCCCAAAGGAAATGTTTATATTTGAGCATCAGAGAAAAAGTAGCCTCTTTTCTGGAGATGAAGTCTCCATCCTCTCCTCACCACCAAGTCTCACATCACTGCACAAGTGCCAGCAGATGGACAACTTTAGCCCAGTTGCTGTGTTGGGTCATTCTTTCTCCTGCTAAGCAGAAATATCCAACACTTGAGTTCTGCYTCCTCCTCTTTGGACCAAAGCAATTAATCCAGTTCTCTCTATCCRGCCACCTATCTTCATAACACTTCTCAGTGCTCAGTTATCTCCAGAACTTCTGTCCTCCTTTCAAACTTGGTCAAAATGGTGAACAGAGTCAGAAGTTATGAGCTGGGGACACACTGGTGCATAAGAGGGCAACATGGCCATGTCAGCAGAGCTTCTTAAGGAAGCAGGACAAAAGTGCTAAAAAGCTRCTGGCACTAAATTAGTGGCAATAAATTTAGACATCAAGGTGGAGAGCTGTGATAAGTATCCTTGCTGAAGCTGATCCAGCTTTAATGAARGAATTAAAGATTCATCAGGCCACAGAGAAAGAGCAGAAAAAGAATCATGACTCTGTTTAGTGSTTTGGGCACATGCCTGGGTGAGCAGTGATGTGAGGTGGCCAGTGTGAAGAGAGCCTTGAGCTGTAACTGCCCAAGAAAACGCATGACATTGCGCAGTGCCTGGTTTTGACCAAAGTCTTGCCTGTCACGCATGCTCCAAGATTACATTCTGGATCAGGAGATGGAGGTAGATGGAGGAATTGCTAGTTGGGAGTGCAGGCAGGGCTTCAGCACAAGTCAACAACACTGCAAAAATGAGATACTTTCAGACTTGTTCAGTAAACTTCAAGGAAACATTACTTTTGAATACAAGGCATGAGGGAATAAGCTTGGATGTCTTCCTGCAGTGCTGATCACTGGAACTGTCCTGTGGATGCATTCCTAGATTTACTGATGTAAGGAAGGGGCTATACCCACAAGCTCAAGGACAACCTTCTGCAGGACAGAATCCCTTCAAACTGTTCCAGCAACTGAGTCATGGCTATACAGGTGTCAATTTATAATCTCATGTAGACCACTAAGGATTCTTGGTCATCACTGATCTGGTTTGGCTTTGTACCAGTGGCAAATGGGGAAATGAGAGCTTATTATTGATTTGCARAAGGAAAAAATTAAAAAATTAAAGMAGACAGTGTGGGTCTTGCTGCCATTTCCCTGTTAGCTATATATTATATTTGAATGATACTTTAAAGCGACATTTGTGACTCTGGATACATAGATGAAAAACATGGGTGTATGCTTTGGTAAAATAGAGAGAGAAAAAAAAATGTTTATATGACACCTAATTTGGGAATGTACCAGTAATTTGGAAGTCATTATTTGCAGGACAATGGGAACCTCAGCTGACCAGCAGGGATAAATTTACCCTGTTGGCTACGTAAAAATGTAATGCCACGTGAGCTTTTACCTTCACAAAGTATAAATTCATGGTTTGTAACAGATTTGATACTGTTCAACACATATTCCTTGCTTTCCTCGTGGCAGCAGATAGGACCAAAATCAGATTWCAGGAGGTTAGTGAGGACACAGAGCAACAGTAAATTCAATAAAACACCTTGGTCCTTCTTGCCACCTTCTCACCTATTAAGATATGGTGTAATCAAATTCACAAACACATCTTTGTTAAAATGTGGTAACCAGTTCKGCAGCTTTTCTGGTGCTTTTTAGTTCATTTAGGATTTAAGTGGGAATAAAGTACTTCTTGCACACTATTTAAGCATGCTCCATGGCAGCATTTTGACAAGCACAGGGCATTACCCTTTCAGGTGCTTTCACATCTCTGCATGACACATGAGCTCTGAGTGTCAGGAKGCTAGAGAGGAGTGGGCTAGGAGAAGTGAGCAGAGGCAGTGAGGTCAAAAATGAGCAGTTAGAAGAGAGCTCACGGAGTARTCAAAAGCGCACAGTGCAGAATATCTCAAAACTAAATAAAAATATGGAAAACAGTACAGTCTTCAACGTATGTCAACTCAGGTTGCATGTCAAAAAAAGACATTTGGCAGGAGATGGATGCTAGGGGAAGTTCTCCCCCTAATAAGTTTTGCTTGGGCATCTGCCTGTGTAATAAACTTCCTGCAGGGAGAAGAGTKTGAGCCTCTGATCCCCTTTTATCAAGGGCAACAGCTTTGCAGCAGGAAGGAGTTACACAGGCAAAGTGATGTCAGCTTGTGAGGCTGTTTCATTACCAACATGCCCGTTGGCACGGAGCAGCCCATCTTTGATCTGCAAGGAGCTGGCTAGCAACACTGTCTGCTCATCTCATTTTAATTTTGCAAAATTACAGCAGGTAACTCCAATTTCACACCCTGCTTCCCTCATAACTTTCCTTCTCAGTGAAGGTCACAGCATGCTCTGGATGTGCAGAATGGATTTCTCTTCCAATTTTGCCATGAGTAGCAAAAGTAAGACAGAACAGGTGGTTTCTACAAAAAGTCTGGGCATCCTGTGTTCGTGTGTGTGACTGCAGCTTGCAGGATCCTCAGGACAGCTTTAAATTAGCTGGCTGAAAACCTCAAAAATATTTGAGATAAGAGAGCTGTTCAAACGAGGTTCAAAAGCCACTGGCCATCCTTGGATGGTATCCAAGTTGTTGACTTGTGAGAGCTCCATGTTGCTCCAGTTCCATACTCTCAATATCAARACTTGTCACTGAAGGTCACCTAAGGTACACGCCCCAAGCTGGCTTCACRTGGGTGTACCCATATTGTTTGTGCAATATCCAGCTCTGTATTGGGTTACTTACTATAAACTCCCTGAGACTGCCTTGCCACAACTTTTCTCTTGTTTTCTTTTTCCCTTCTTACACCACCTCGTAATCTCTTATAGCCACTAGAAGCAAGAAGAAGAATCCATCTTTAGAGATCCAACCTTCAGAGGTGAAGAATAACTTGATAGACTTTATTTATCAGAGGCATGAGTCAATCACCTAAACATAGATATCCACTAGCATTTTAGGGTCTGTGGAGCATCACATCTGACTGCTGCTTCAGCTGCTGCTCAGGATTGACAATTCCCTACATACTCTCAAGGTCCCTAGCAGGAGACAAGGCAATAAATTCTGGAAATGGCTAACTACAGCCTGATTCAATTACACGGGCTCGGAAGATGAAAGATTTGGATGGCGGGATCAGTGGACAAGTTTCTCAGGTAGTTCTGGTGCTTCCATGGTGCGCATGGAAAGCAATCTTTGTTCATCCTCCCACTCTTGTTTTTGTAAAATATTAGCAGCAATCAGAGCTACCCCTAACATTTCCTAAATAGCTCCCATCAGGTTTCTGCGACTTTGGTAGAAGTTAAGMTCACCTTATTTTTCACATATCTCAGATGTACAAGGCTGAAACTGTAACAGAAGCAGCATAAAGTCAGGGATATGGGATAGGAAAGGCAGGAGAGTTGAGTGAGAATAATGCTGGCTTTGAGACTTAATATAGGCAAAATGRATTTTTGCAGCATCAGGTCCTAATGCTATTTATTTGTTTATAAATAGGGGATATGTGGACACATATAKATTAGGAAATGCATCCTGCAACCCTAAAAATAAAATGATCCTGGTCAACACAGATGATTTTATGAAGGAGCACAAGGTAGAGTTTAGTTTAGTTCTTTAGGACTACACAGTCTTTTTAAAAAAACAGTTTGTGTAAAGGGAGTACACTGTACTGCCAAATTGTGTTCCTCTTTGTGCTTCTCTGTTGTGGGCACCACAAGGCTCTATGCAGCAAAGCACATAAGGATCAACTCAAATTAGATGTGCTCTCATTTTCCTTCGGGATGTAGACATATACTCCAAACCATCCTTGATTTGGCAGGGATTAATGAGGAGAGTRGGGTCATGAAATATAAGTGAGGGTTATTTAATGCAACTGAGGCTAAGCTGAGCGTAATTACTGTCACTATTGTGAATAAGAGAACACTGTTGGGTTTTAGTTTTGCTTTCCTATGTAAGAGCAATATYTGTAATTTACAGAAGATGTTGTAAACTGTGCTGCTGTTGTACAGAGATGCACTGTGGGAGGACAAGMAATGCCAAGCATCAGTAGAAACAAGAGAAATTCAGACTGGATATAAAGAAAACATTTTTCACCAAGTAGAAAGTCATGCACCAGGGCAGGTCACCCACAGAAGTTATMCCAGGTTCCTAAATATGGTCTGTAACCTAAAAATTAATTTAGGTTTGTAACCTAAAAATTAAAAGCAGATAGAACCTGAGACATGGAAGACAAAGCTCAACCTTGGAAAGAGATGTTGCAGGAGGTAGGGAAACCGTGGTGTAAATGATTTTTTTTTAATTGCAAGAAACAGAAGATACTTTGATTTGCTAAAGAAATTTGTACCCAACAGAGTACCTGTGTCTTCTCAACAGAAGTTGAGAATATCTGTGACTTCTTGCAGTGCAGTGTAGTAACAGAAAGTTTCATTAATTCTTTTTGACACACAATAAAAACAACAAAAAAAAAATTAAGCATGAAATAGGATCCAAATGACATCATTTCTAAGTAACACCTTAGAAATAAAAATAACTGATATTTTTTAAAGAGAAAGAAATACAGACAGAAAAATGTAAGGATGTAAACTGGAGAGAGGAAACAGCACATTCTCCAAGTATATACCTTACTGTATAAAAAATGTACAGCAAAAATGAAAAATCAAAAAATATATAGTTTCTTATTTCATCAAGAATAGTTCTGGATATCTCTATGGCTTAAATTGACACWTCAGCCTACCTATATTGCAGGCTGTGACACTGCGCTAATTTACAGCTGCTGAAAATATGTTATTTTAATTGTAAAATCACACACCAGCAGTGTATATTAGAGTGAAAACAAAAAGACAATCATGCCTTGACAGAGGAAAATGATAAATTCTTCCTAGAGCCACCTCAAATGCGGTTGACATTTCACAATAATTAACAGGTACTACCTCTACACGGCAAGGTATAATTATCTTCCGAACAACCAGCCCGAGGATTTTTGCCATTAACACCAAGCAGAAGAGCACGTTACACAGCCAGAGCCCTTATATTACTTCTTTCTTGAAAAAACAGAAATCAAGTGGGTGTAGGAGGGAAATGGTCCCTGTATGCCTTTGCTCTGACCATACACCAGAGAGAATATCCTTGGATACTGTCATCCTACTCACTGTGATTCAGTTTCTTGTGTTCTCAATAGTTTTGGATACAGAATTTATTTTTCTGTCTAAAATATTCAGAGCTCTTTAAAACACCAGTGAAGATGGTATTCCTCTTAATTGCTCGTACTAAACTGTTCAGCAGTCACATATCTAAGGCRAGTTTGCAAACATGAATTCATTATACTACAGGCAACATTCATTAATTAGGTAAGCTGCATAACAAYGTTAGTAAAGTACACCAATATATACATAAATATTTTTTTCAAAGACTATCCTAGTGCAAAATTGAGCTGCTCTTTAAAAATGCATAGCAGTGTTGAACAATATTTAGGAACAGGCATCAAGCAGGAATACTATATTTTGCTGACAATATGTTTAGTGTATAATTAATTCCGCTGGACAGAAAGCAGAAATTACTTTTAAAAATAAATGTTTAAAAAATAAAACAAGAGTTTTATCCATATTACTACCATGAGACTCATTCCACTCAGTTCCAGTTTGCTGTTCAGCTTTGTTGCTTGCTACTGTCAGAAAGAAAGCTTGAATTATTCTCATCAAAACACTTCAATTAGGTGCYTATATCCAGAGCATAGGTGCTCTAGATTTCTTCCTTGGTGAAAAGGAAATATAAGCAAGTCAGTATGAGGCATTTTACAGTTTTTCCCTGAAGATCCTATCACCTAAATTGTGTTGCACTTTAGCCCTTTTAGTGCTCCATCACTTTAACTACCCCATTTTAGCAGTGACCTTATCAGTGGGCATTTCCCACCATTCATGGTTGACTGCTTGGCTTCTGGGTACATTCTTGCCCTGCTTCTCACCTTGATCTCTGCCCTKGTGTTTTGGTTCCCCAGAGTTTTAATTTTCCTTTATAATCTGTTCTATTGAGACACTCTGGAGCCTGTAGACATGCTGGCTCCTTAACACACAGTGTAGCTGCTATTTGTTGCCCTGACAGGTATCTTAAAACGGCATGATCTTGGACACAGCCTGAGCCCAAGAACCTGCTTGCTCTTCCTGTAATTGTCCTGGGCTGACCCTAACCACTGTGCATGACTGATCACCGTCCGCATGGAGTTAACTGATATATGTAATGTCTATATGACAAACTGCCTACAATCATCATGTTGCAGCAAGTGGTATCATATATTTCTACGGAAAATCCCCAGGAAGGATCATGGATGGTCTCGTGATGTCTTCACTCTGCAATTTCAGTGATATTCATTTAGTCCTTAATGATGGATAGGACAAGAGGGAATCTATGCGTTTACACAACTTCTTTATTAAGCAATTCAATGCCATCACTGCCAAGCATTGGGCCAGTGGATAAAGAATGGCCCATGCCATTATAGCTTCTAATAGTGAAAAATTAGTGAACTAGTTACGTTTCAAAAGAGGTGGCTGCACTCAAGCTGATGGTTAAACTGACAGTAAAATGTCAGCCCTATCACAGTGCTGTGTTGTACAGAGCCAGCACATGCACATGAAATCAGCATCTAGCAACATCTTTTTTTTTTTAATTTGGTTTAGACTTTGAAGGATGCCACTACCTTAAGAAATTTCATGCTTTGTTACTAAAACACAGCTATCTTATTACATGGCAATCATGACTAATCATAACATTTTTTTTTTTTTAAATGTCTGAAACAAGTTTAAGTTTGAAACTTGGCTTCAGTTTCAAGTTTCAAACCCCACAGATCCACAAATACAAATGTCTATAGTCAGGCATTGGGCAGTCAACATTAACTTCAGCATGCAGTGGCCTGGCTGCTTAATACTACTGTAAAAGTATATTTTGCATAAAAACARAGAGTTAAATTCTGCTGCCAGCTGTGCTGATGGAAACCTCTTGGCACCAGATGCACCAGAAGAGCGCTCTAATCTCCTCTGGATTGCACAGCCCTTAGGATTGTGCAGCTCTTTTTAAGAAAGGGATGGTTTTCTCTGTCATATTCAATAATTCAGATGATTTGAACCTAACTGAACAACATGTAGGAAATTTAGTGAGGCTGCTTAGTGTACTGGAAAGAACCCTGCAGCATGACAGTTGAGTTTGCTGCCCATTTTATTAGCAGTTACTAGTCTGGAGGAGAGTTTCTGGTGGTGTTTTTCTCTGTCAGCTACTCAGGGACCCCAGTGTTTTATTTCTTTATGGGATAAATGCAGTAGATGACTTTTTGATGGATTTATATTTATATTTCACAACAGTGGAGATTTCTACTCAGGACAGAGAACTAAATGAGTCTCAATTTTTAGCACTGAAAAACTCCAAGATTTTGTTTATAGCATTAATACATATAAAATACATATAAACATAGTCTTACAGATATGTAAATACATTTGAAAAAAAAAATCTAAAAATGATGAGCCCTACAAGTGTTTTGCACTTACTTTTTGTGTTTATAAAATCCACACTACACACAGAATAAGCTTGCATATATGTCTGATAAGTAATTGATAAGTAATTGAGACTTATTTTCACTACGTCAGAGCATTCATTTTCAATAAGCTTTGGAAAAAAAAAATATATCCTGCAAAAAGTCTGCCACTCAAGGCAAAATACACTGAGCATTCTGCTATTGCATCCTTCCTCTCGATCACTGCAGAGCTGTCCCCTCATTACTTAGCTATAATCATGGTAACAGACATCCACAACATCTTGGTGTGGCATAAGAGCCTTAATCTAAATATAACTATAATTTATGCTTCTTGATAGTAGCAGATTAGGTCTACAAAGAACACAACAAATGCTTTCAAAGTTTTTTCTTTCTTTTTTTTTTTTGTTAAAAAAGCCATCTAAAAGCCAGCTGAAAAACTAATCACCTGATCTTTTTACTTCTTTACAAACAAATTCCTATTTTGAGTATTTTCCCTGTCTCAAATTTGTCTGAATCCCATTTAAGCAGAGGAAGCCAGGAAGCCACAGACATCTCTCAAGCCTTCACATATTCCTACACTCCCCAAACTGATGCTGTTGAGACCAATCAAATAGAACCCTTTTTTCCCTAGTTACAAGGTAGAAAGAAGAAAATCATTACGTTCATGAAATACATAAAACACAAGTACATTTTTGCACTAATGTATCTTGTGCAAAATTATTTGAGACTGATGATATAAAAGAACTCAAAAGCGAGGTATGCAGAAGGAAAATAGTTGAGAAAGATAGTTCAGAAAGATTACTACAATTGGCTACAAGGTTAGAGTRCTCTGTGGGTATACAAAAGGAGGGAGAACCACTGTTGTCGAGCACTGGCAATCACGTTTAAAATACATTTTCCAACTGCTTCTTTAAACCCAACTCTGCCTGGGAATGTYTGGGCTATCCCTTTATGCAATGCAGTTTTCATATGAAAATGACATCCAGGCAGCTTCAGCCTATTTACTGAATTTGTGGCAGCATGCAAGAGCCTTGCGTGCAGACCAGGCTTCTGCTGTGCTAGATAACACTGCCTTGCAAATAACATGAACTGAAGGCCAAGGGGAGGTCAAGGCAGGAGAACTACTAACCGAGTTGTATGTCCAACAGCCTTTCCCAGAATTAATATGGGATATTCGACCTACCAGGCTAGAACTTTTAAAGAGCATGAAATTCTTACTGCACAGAGCAGTTGGTGTGACTGAGACCTAGGACCTTGTCTGCCTGTGCTTCAAGCTGATAACTCACATGCCCAGCAGTGTTAGCTTAATGCTATACCTAACTTGTTAAAATACAGGTAAGCTGAGAAACTCCTTGCATGACATGCTGGGGAGACTGAGGCTTTACACGAATTCAAAAGGTATAGGAAACATTCATGAAAGAAAAAYCCATCAGAGGCTGTTGAATGCAAAGGCAATTAGTCTGTCTCGGACAGTCTTTGAATCACAAATTGCTAGAAGGTGAAGATTTTTGGGAAGGCATCTCTGCACACTTGCTCACTTGTCTTAAAAGCTCATTTTACAGCCGTATTCAAGAGCTACCTCCGATCTSGACCCACTGTACAAATGCCTAAGGTCTGAAAACAACATTGCTTCCTGTGCTTGTATTTGTTCAAATAAGCCCCATATCTCCGGTGTYGATGCACCAGGGGATATAGGTGCCAGGCGTGAGTCATGGGAAAAAATCTCTACAAATTTTGTCAGGATTCTGTTTTACTTCTGCATTTCTTTTTGGTTTTACCAGTAATCTAATCTGCGTCAAGCTCAGGAATATATTTTCTGGGCATTTTCTGTGGTTATTTTATCTCAAACTATAATGAATCCAATTGCTTAGAAATGAAATAACCCCCCAAACCCCATGTGTGCTATGCCTGCCTGACTCTAGCCTCCTCTTTATCTTATATCTCCAAAATGGGCATTTTTTTTTCTTCCTTTTAAAGAAAACTCCCTCCATATCTGTTACTGTAATGGATGACTTATCTTTAAAAACAATTTGAGTCCAAGAATTCAAGCTAGCAAATTACATGTTGGCTGAATGGGTGAATCTCCTTCTTTAAACACAGAACATCAGGTTAACAGTATCTAGGGGAAGTTTCTATAAAAAGCATATTGATTTTTAATAAATATAATGTACCAATCACTTTGTAACAGCAGAGACACGTTCAACACAGTGCAGGACTTCAAATCTTTTTATACATATATTCATATATACATACATATTTCTATAATCCAGTAAGATTGCTTTGCAAAAAGCAAAAATAGTCTATGCAATCTGTACATATAAATATAAATATATATATGTATATATGAAAAAATCCTCATGCCCTTCTTTAATTTTCCCTTTAAGACTAGTTTCAAACACCAATTTCTTTCTTTTGAGAGTGGTGGTGGTAGAGGTGGGATGTTTTCAGGGCCAAAAACACTGCAAAAAATTTGTGTATGCATTTTGTACACTTTTCTATGCCAGGACTTTAATKGGGAGAACCCAGTATCATGATAATAAATGACACTTCCAAAACACCAACAACCAACATAYCGATTTACTTCATGGGCAAGGGGGTTGCCAACATATAAATGAATATTRTAAGTTGAATACACTGCATCTTCCAGGGTCTGGGAAACTGAAGGCTCTTGATCTTTCTCAATGCTTGGATGCCGCAGGGCCTGGAAATGTCAGGTACAGAAGATATAAGACAGTTTTTACTGACTCCAAATATACCATGGACAAAGAGGAGAGACAAAGCGAGGGGAGGTGGCACGCTTGGCCATCATCCAACACAACGGGGTGAAGCRGAGAGGGGAGCAAAGAGGGAAGGTCTGGCTTTGAGTGCACCTAGTGCTACACAGTTTTGCTATACAGCGAAAGGAAAGGTACCAAACTTAGTGGAATTCAAAGGAAGGAGCGGGCACAGTGAAAATGCACTAGTAAAAAGCTGAACATAAGAGGGATTAGATCCAAGTCTTACTCATTTACTGTAAAAGCTCCTATTCCTGCAACATCAAAGCCGTACACTCAACTTAGTGTCTCCCATCTTACAAGGTGGATGAGATAGTCTGATAAGGGAGAAGCACAGTACCTTTTCATAAGTATTTGAAGAAGATTAAAGAGCAGCAGGGGTTCTGAACCAGTGATCAGAGAGGTGAATGCAGGGATCAAGGGTTTCAAGGTAACCAAAGGGAGGTTCAGGATTTTAATTCAGAATAAYGACCAGATAATTGAGATTAATAAGTGAGATGGTACTAAAGAGAAAGTCCCTGAATAATAGGAAAAAAAAAAAAAGAATGTAAATTAGTGTTACTTACAGATTAACCATATCCCTCTATGGACAGACAGATAAGGTGTTTTTTTCCATCATGATCTGCAGGTTGCTTTTAATATAAGCACACGAAGTCAGATCTAGCAATGCTGGGCATACCCTGCTGGACCACCACGAGCTCCATGTGGAGCAAGTTTATTCATCCGTATATTTGTTGTAGAGATTCTTCACAGCGTACATAACATTCTAAGAGATAGCTGATAGCATTCTGTGTTTTCAGAAAAAAAAGTAATCTATAATTAACTGAACRAATTAAAAATAAAATTAAAAATAAAATGTCATTCTGCATAAATGACTCCACTCAAATATGGAAAAACAAATACACGACCATTTATGGTTTTCCGTATCCATTAATCCACCAATAGATAAGGACTGCATTTTGAGCTCTTGTTTTCCTCAGTAATCCAGAGGAATATGCTCTGACTACTTCACACACCAGTCAGGCTCCCACGCAGCTGATGAGATCAATGACAATGTGCCAGTGATAAATATGGCAAAGGAAGTATATCCTTTACCGAGAGATTAGTATTCATTTTGCAGACTGCATTCTGAATGAAAAGGACTTTGGCATTTAAGATTAAGTACCTGTTTTGGCATTGTAACAGATGTTTYGAAAAACCTATTAAAAAGAATCATATTGCTGGTTTTGTCTAATAGCAAAGAAAAACAAAAAAGAAACTAAAAAGTCACCTTATCACCACAAATTAACAAATTATCCCCGAGAAAATTTCATTAAAATGCCTTAAATCAACTTGCATACTCTTCCAACTACTGTTGTCTAAAAAGCTTTCATTTTATAACACATAACCCTGYATTATTTGGATTAACGTATTAATATCATCAGCACCACCCTTCTTTGACTGTTCTTTAGTGGCAAGAGCATTTGATGTGTGTTTTTTTGTCCTTAAAGAATTGTTTCTCTCATAATACCTATTTGAGGTTTGTCTACCATCATTTTACTTGCTGAGGTATAGAAAAGCTGCACACACAAAACAAAAGTGGTATCAAGGGTTTTAAATGTGATTGTCAAATTCAAGAATTTCATGACAGTGGCCATACAAGTCACTTATTTCCATGTGCGTGTTTTGGAGCCAGATCTGTGAAGATCCTTGATGTCCACATATGTCTTCATGGATGGATGGAGTTTAAAGCATTTGAGATYGTGACTCTTAAATAGAGGTGGGGGGAAAGGTTGAATCATTTGATGTCAAAACACAGATAAATGARTATTTTTAAGAGAGTGAGACTGAGACAAATAAAAAGCATTAAKATTCCACCTGGTGCTTTTTCTGAACTGTAAATTATAATTTTTAAAATGCATCAGTAAGAATAGAAATTTAGCTAAAAATCATTCCATTTTCTGCACATCTCCCAGAATATTACTATTCAAGGAAAAGGAAAGAAAAGAAGAGAGGGTGATGAAAATATCTAATAAAGAGAAAGTGGCTAAATGAATAAGGCCTRATCCTTCAAATTGCTGAGTGCTCTGGCTATATTCCACCTAAATTTTCTTTAAATCCTTGTTCCCTGTTAACGAAAAGATTTAGCAGAGGCAAGACAAAGTACGTTGTGACAAGATTATCACAAAGAATCAGCTAATAAGAAACAGCAGGAGTGGACAAATGCCTTGGATTGGAAGTCAAGCTCTTGACCGTTCTTCTGACCTCCACCCAGAAAAAGAACTTCTGCTCATTTAAACTCTCATTAAAGCTGAGTCCACCACTCAACGCTTTACTGGCTCATGTCTTGCAAACTAAAAATCTGAATTATTAGGAGCAAGGATGTATGGGGTTTTTCATCTGGAAAAATTAGCTGGCTTCACTTTGGCTGAAGATTCTTTTCAGAATATCTTTAGAATACTCCTTAAAATCCCCCCGATTTAGAAATAATCCTTTTCTTCTGAGAGGGTGCCCAGCTGTGTCATCTCAAGAGAGGAGYAAGGTTGTTTCCTTGTTGACTTGTGGGTGTCAGTCCTGAATTGTGTGTTCAAATTTCCTACCCAAACTGCAGCAAAAAAAATGGGACATGTTGCAAAAGACTCTCYAGAAACGAGCAGTGTGCAATGTTAAATAAAGGAGATGAGTAAAACATAGAGGATAGCTGAGAAGATGAGACCAAGTGGATGACCTAAGCAGGGACAAACCCTCCAGGGAACTAACTTCAGATTTCACAGACAAGAAGAAACTGTTGCAGAATTTTTGCCTCTCATGATGTTTCCCCTTAGTGAAGCAGTTATTTGGCAAAGATAGAAACTAATCTCGATAAAATCGGATACCAACATTACCAATGTAGCTGGAATTACCTTAGTGCCAGGGACTTCCAGCAATAACCGATCCACAGGTCCATGGGTGCTCACACTTCGTGAAGCTTCCTCGGGAGGCTCTGTCTTTATGACTCACAGTGTAATTAATCTAATTGCCTTCTTAGCCTTTTGTTTGCTTGTCTTAAAATTTAATTTGTTTGTATTTGTTTTCAAAGGAATGAGTAACATTTAGGAAAAAAAAATACAAACTGCCAGACTTAATTCTATTTAGGATAAATAAGTAAATCTCAAGGAAAGCTAAAAGATGCTGTTACCTTTCATGTTGTTGTTTTAAGGATTAAGGGAATAAAAGTCATCAGAGAGTCATGAAGYGGAGCTTCATAGTCTGGATATGCGGACAGGGGAATACACACACAGGTCATTGCCCCGATATCATCTCCACAAGGAAATATTAAGAGATGGAAAACAAATGTTATTTTAACTGTCAGATTGATCTTCTCAATAGCTATAATTAATCACAGTTAGTAACTGCTATAAAGTCACTGAGAGCTCTCTCTTAAGGAGGTTATATGGTAATGAAACAAAGTTATTCTCCCTCATGTTTCTTTCATAAATCATCAGTGAATGCACATGCATATGAGCTGTCTTCCAGCTGAGCTTTTCAGGAGTTAATAGGTCATTTAAAATTATTTAATGCTGGAGAAGCAAAAACATGACTGCCCTTTGAACCCTGCAAGGACATTTTCTCTTTGAGCAATTTATTCTTTGCTTAGGAATGGTTCAGAGCAGTGAGCACAGAATAACACTCCACTGCTGAATGGCATTTTAGACATTYATCACCTGAATTTCTATTAGTTACATCACACCAACAGATCATATGAGAAGTTTGGGTAGAGGGCAGTATGATACATTWATAAAGGAGTTGTTCACCATGTGGTTGCTGGTACAAACCTGGTGGCATAAGAAGGTTTTTGTTATCTCATTTTTAGATAAAACAGTTTGGGRGAGGTAATGTTTTTCCTACTATAGGCAGCTGTAGTCCTCAAGCATGTGGTGCCTCTTACCCATGGACTGCAATGCTGCTTGAGCCACTCACTCCTGTTTTTTCAACTGAAGCCCCAGTTCAACCCACTTATCTGCAAAGCCCTTAACTGAGATTGCTAAATTAGTTGCTAAATGAACCTAGGCTTTCTCGCTGTTTAATGAAGAGAATCACTGCTAAAAACGATAGACACCTAGGATGGAAAMAAATGCAGGAAAATAAGGTTCTGCTTAATGTCCCACATACAGGGCATGCCTTGAAGCAGAATGGGACTGTGAATCTGAATAGCATCTGCTTCATGGAGAAGAATAGTCTGACTTAGCTAGTTAAGGTTATTAAAGTATTTCTCTCTCAGCTTAAACACACCTGCACTTCATTGATGAGCAACTACCAGAATGATCCCGAATTAGATGTAGGAAGAGAGATGGCTGCAATAGCCATATGACTGTAGGGAAGATGTGTGCTTCTGGATCCCTTCTCATAGGGACACACATGAGCTTGACATTGCAAAGTGTTCTGGGTTTGCACCACTATTAAACTCATAAATAGACTTTTCATTGGATTTATCTCAATTTATAGGAACTTAACTGCTGGGCAAAGGTACAGAGGCAACATTAAATAACAGACTGGACAGARCACCAAAAGATACAAACCTCAGCCCTGCAAATATTGCACAGCTATAGCTGAACACTAGGCTCAACTATAATTTAGGTTAAGCTACAGCTTGGACTTCTCAGTTTCCTACTGTTCTTGAAGATTATATCTATCTATCAATATTTCTGAACTGTTCTTTAAAGATTTGACTAAGGATCATAGGCAGTCAGCATTAATCTCTGAACAAYAATGCACCAAGTTTTAATCTCTTATTGCTCAATTGCAATAGTATTTGCTGTCTTGGAATTATCCAGATAACGCTTTTCTTTGGCATCTCTTCTTACATACTTCCTTTGTACAAGCATAAAAATCACAGGTTATTGAAAGTGCAATGCTACCTTTTTTAATTTTTTATTTTTTAAAAAGGTCAATATTACCCATCTGTGCCTTTTCTGTATTCCTGCTGTTCAAAGTGGAGGACAGGGTCCTCTTTTTGTGGTTTTGTCTAATAAAAATTATTTCTTTTTATATATAGAAAAATTCTTGCTGTGCAATGAGACAAGACATAGAGCGAATAGGAACTCCCACTGGCCCTCACAGCATGCAAGGGGAAACTCAGTAGACAGTTTTAAAACACTTGAAAAGAACTGAAGCTCTCAATCTTTATTTTTTTTCCCCCTCAGAAAATCTGAAAAGCTCAGAATTTCAAAGATTTACAAGTACTAGAGTTGAAACAAAAAAACAGACTTAGAGTTGGAATGGAGGAAATAGTATCGCAAAACTAGAAGTACATCCAAAGTTTTAGTAAAAGGCCCTTTAGGAAACAGAAGGACCATAGACGGGTTGAAAAAAAAAAAAAAAAAAAAAGGCATCATCCAAAAGCAGGTAGGATAATCATCTTTCATGATTAGTCTTTAACAAAGTTAGTCTTGTGTTGTCAGAATGCAAAGCTCTGCTCTGGCACCCCTCCTCCTCCAATATTTGCACTCATGAAACACGGCCAAGCCTGCCCAGCCGTGTTATCCAGACCACAGCTCTACCCAACGCTAAACCACTCTCAAACTCAGCAGTTGCCAACCAGGAGTCTCCATGAAGTTCCCATAGACGACCTGGGACGTGGCTGCGGTGCTGGTGCAGGGCAGATGAAGAGCGACCACCGCTTTAACACATGGACAGGGCAGAGACACTCATGTTCCCGCTTTTGTGTGCTCAGGATTCAGTCTGTTTCTCAGGAAGGAGGCAACAGCTGCAAATCACCATGAGTCCAATTCGGAGCATGATGAGCAGCAGGTCGGGCTGTCAAGGGGAACATTGGAAATTGAGCTGCACTCTGCTGCAAGGAAGAGACCACAGCTGAGGCTACTCCCTCCCTTCATAGCTTCTTAAGTTAGAGCTGGCTAATGAGATTTTTCAGGTCTTTTTAGGATCTTTTCTTTAATGTAATTTTAGCTGAGGTCAAAAAATGATTTTTTTTTTTTAAATGCTATTTTGAGCAACTGTTGTTGCAGAAACCTGTCTGGGTTCCCTTTTATTGCTACTTGTTCAGTCCAGTGGTTCAGTTCACTTGTTCAGGTTCTCGAAATTGAAAAAAGAGCAGTTTTAAAGAGCAGCCGCCTTAAACTCCTGGGTTTAACATCTGATTACAGACTCTGAACCTGGGGCTCCCAGGCTTCCCGCATGGGAGGAAGCCAGAAAGTCCTGTTACAATTGCCTTGTCATTACAGACCCGTGGCAGTCCCTGGTGTCCAAGATTTTGGAAGGATTGTCCAGCTGGCAAGGCCACCTATGATTCACAACTCCCTTCTCCAGGAGGGTCTACTCAGGAARCCCCAAATCCCRGCCAGAARACAATCTYTTGGCAATCCATGTTGGATTGCAYTGAAAACAAACAAACAAAMCCCCACTTTAATCCACCTCTTTAAATTATTCCAGCTTTTCAGTGTGTCTGCAGTGACATCAGTCTTGCTGCATGGTACACGGGTTTTAGCTCCCAGATTAGACTAATACGAGTATAAATCCCTGCCTTCCTTTTTCACTGCCTATCGTCCACCTCCAGGTACGGAGTCCTCATYTACCTTCCATTAAGCTGTGCCTATGTGGGGATATGTGGGGGGGTTGTAGGGACAATTGCAAAGGAACTTGTCTGTCCACTGCAGGTGACTGTGGGCCGCTTTGCTGCCACTCAATCTTCTTTACATCCTCACATAAAGCCGAGGCCAGTGCCAGCCAGTGATAAAAGCACCTCATGGTCTTTTACACAGGACTGTCAGCTGAATTTTGCTGCTTCTAGGGAATAAATTAGGGTTTTTTTTATTATTTATTTTCAAGTACTTGACCCAGCTGTGCAAGTTTTAAAGGTTGCAGTTTAAAAACTCTATTTTTTATTATTCTGGATCTTGGGTAAGCATTTACACCTAGACAATATAAGTATTACATTCTGCTATGGAGGAAATTTGCATTTATTTTGCATTGATGTGAATACAGATTGAAGTGCCCCAGAGTTGATGTTTGCAAATAGCTGATTGCAGATTAGAGATATAAAGAAAGAAATCAGTCACCTAAAAAAAGATGCTCACAGCAGAATTAAAATTAAAAAACAATAGACAGAAAGCTCACAAGATTAACAATTGATGCTTACGTTCCTCATGAAATTAGCTAAGAAAACACTATTTCCAGTCAGATAATATGAATAGATGAGGGGACAAGTCTGCCATCCTATGTTTAATTGCCCGTGGTATAATGTAATAAATCTGTATTCCAAGGAAAGCTTTGGAATGAGACCAGTGAATATATTTCAGAGTGATTTGAAATCATTATTGATTCAAGGATATTTTTACTGATTTGTACCTATGCAAAGAACACTTCACACTGGAAAGCACCTGGATGTGATATAATGATCTGTAGAAATGCTATCAATAACAGCCTTTAAGCCTGTCCTCCCATAACTGAAAAAGATGTGTTAATTTATAGCTAATTATTCTACTTCTCAGMCATACATCCAGACATACGTATTAGTTCTCWTCTTCCTCTCAGAGACTTGGTGGTYGATCTCATCATACCTTGACAYCCCTGGAGTTACCCTGCACTGTTTTGSTTTGGTTTCACACAGAAGCAATGGAATAGGCTTTTAAATCCAGAAGAAAAACACTCAAGTTGGATCATTCCTAGATCAGGACACCGATTTAGGTTCCTCGGCCTCCTCTAGAGTGCTCTCCTCAACAGCATACCTCTGCCTGTGGTGCTCACTACAGTTATATATTGAATATATGACTTGCGACGAGCAGCTCAAAGTACCTGCTGCTTTTCCACGGCTCTCTGCAAAGCTGCTTTGCTTTCAAGTCCCCTCCTAGACAGCGCTCACCTCCTTCATCCCTCTTCCCCTGCCCCCTGAGGGTTTTTACCTGTTGTCTCAAGAAATAGTGCCAAGCAGCAGCAGCATATTTCAGCACTGCCCACTGCGAGCCCCATCGATCCCATCACCTCCGCTCACACCGGCAATCAAACAGCTATCTGACAGCAATAACTTTTCATCACCGGTGACCCGTTACTACATTCAGCCTGGTTATTTGGTGATGCTTGAGGACTTATTACTGACATCCTGAAATATGTAGCCTCGCTGCAGCTGCGGTGTGTGGGCACGACTGTGAAGGTATGAAGGTAATTTCTCTCTCCGTGCCATTATATGCGCCATAATCTGCTTAACAAATTTGCTTAAGCTTAAAAGGTTGCTTCTGGAACTGGTCAATAATTATTATAGATTAAGATTCTTTAGGAAGGAAATTTTCCACTTGAATAGTCAACAGCAGCTGAGAGTTCTTTGAGAATATCATTTGAATCCCCAAATTATAGAATTTTCTTAAAATGTTTCATTTGGATGAGACAGCGCAGTGCGGCTTCTTTGCCAGTGGGATGCTTTCTGGCAAAGAGATGAAAGGACTTGGGTTTGACTTRATAACACAGGTTATGCCACAAACAGTCTGTGAGCATTTCATTCCAGTCTGCTTCAATCCATTTGGGAGATATTTCACAGGACATATAGCACTTCTGCTTTTTCTGGTTCTACTTTGGTAGGTGAAGGAAATGTTGAAATTTCCCATGGAGCAGAATTTTCAAGCTGCAGCTGGCGGGAATTATAGCACAACACTTCATTCTCCCCAAAAGGAAATGCGCTTGGGGATCATCATGTTTAATCCCTCTCCAGACACGATTCTCAAAGCAACTTACTTGGCTGAGTCTTTTCACCTTCCYTTCTCTCCTGTCCAAGGCTTCCCTATCACCTTTTTTTTTCTTCTTCTTCTCATATCATCTCTGTATTGACTTTTCCCTTGTGTCTCTTCTCTGCCAGATGAGCTGCTTCCACTGCCTTCAGTTTTGTTGTTGTTTTTGTTCTGAATTCTCTTACATTCCTAATAACTTTACAGCAGAGAGCTAAATGACACATCCAGTGCCATAACGATGCTGCAYAAATAACTAAGCAGGGCAGAATGAGTGCCCTGAAAGAAGCATATAGCCCATAAATTGGACATTTTTGGAAGCTGACGAGAAAGCAAAGGCAAAAACCAGAGTGCATGTAAATCAGATAAAGCGATGGCTAACTRGCAATTAATTTAAATACTACAGTTTTATAACAAGCTGAATATAGCAAATGCTCATGAAGAGGTGCAGCAATTACTGTAAAATCATTCGGGTAGGGCCAGTGTTTTGGATGTAAATCCCAGCACAAACGTGGGATGCAGAAGTGCCACCAGCCAACGGCAGAAACCCCCATTCATGCTTGATTGGTTGTGGATCTACTTGAAATGCCACAAACTCACTGCCTCCTGGGTTAACTCGCAGAATAACCAATCAGGTCATCACGTTTCAGGCAAGGGAAAGGGCACGTATATCTTAAAGAGAAGGAAAGACTCCCATGTACAGTACAGACAAGTGGTTCCTTCATTAAACCCAAACAACCACTCTCATAACGTTAAACATTTGGCACTCGCTCTGGATGAGTTATACAGAGCAAATTTGGGTCCACATCATTTACATACATGCAAGTCACAGTATGACGAACGCAATCAGGATTTTCCTAACATTTGTTTTCCAGGCCAGCCGGTGCTTGCCTTTTATTAGTGAGGGAATATTTTACTGGAATCCTCTGCTCCTTGCAAGCTGATTTTTGATAAATATTGAGCTTGAYGTAGGTCACCATAGCTTGTCAAAAACTGCACAAAGGTAGCACTTATAATACAGAAAAAAACAATTTATGAAGACTTTTTCRTTACCTATATTCTGAGGAGCTGAGGGCTCTCTTTGATGTGTTAAAAAGCATTAGGAATAGATCTCTTTGTGAGAGATTAGTCGATAGAAAGAGTCTCTGTGAGTCAGATTTTTTATGAGGGACTGGCAGGTAGTTCTCTGTGTGTAACATCTATCAGAGGAAAACCAAGAAAGTGACCTCATGCTAAAGATACTAGAAAACAGTCAAGAAAGCAGAAATAAATCCCAGCTGTGTCACAGACAGTTTGATCTTTCTTAAGCCTCATTTTTCCTGAATCACTCTCTCCTAGTGCAACGAGCATAATAATAGTGTATTCTTCCCTTAAAGCAGAAGCGTAATGAGACACAAGCTACATGTTTATGTTTCTGAAGGACTTTTTTTTTATTCTTTATTTAAGAATAAAGAATTTTATAAAGAATTTTCATTCTTTAAATATCCCTTTATTGTCCATTTTGCAAAAATATTTATTTTTAAACGTTCATTTAGCTTCCTTGAAAACAACTTATTTTCTGCCCTTTTTTTTTTTTTGTTTCCTTACAGAAACAAACCTGTTGTATTAGAAATGAAACGTCCAGTTTTTTTTTTTTTTCCCTTTTTTTTTTTTTGTTTCCTTACAGAAACAAACCTGTTGTATTAGAAATGAAACGTCCAGGATGAAAACGTTTTGTCTTGCGTTATTTGTCTTGCATTATTTGCATTGATGGTCCAACAAACCTCTGAGTTACCCTTCTTCACTGCTATCTGCAAACAGCTTATCATCAGTTCATAGCCCACACTGTGTTCATTCAAAAGAGCCACTGATGAACAGGTTTTGAAAACCGTGCTAAATCGGTCACTGGGAATTAATTGAACAGAAAAACAGGGCTTGATCTACTACATCCATTTGTCAATCCRTTTACTCCAGAGATGGTGGCAAGCCAGCCCACTAGGGATTACTAAGACAAATAAGTTAATATGAGGCATTCCTTTCCTGGTACTGAGAAAGTTATTTAGAACAGATGTTTCAGCTGTTAGGATACACTGGGGAAATTAAAAGTGTTCAATAGCCCTCAACTTTATGCTTTTACCTGTGATAGTGAAAATGTGCCAGTATAATCACCTGGGGAAATTCAGTGCTAGAGGTACAGCTGCTTTCTCTGGGGCTCACTGATCCAATATGCAACGGTGCTCCATAAATATATACATTGTAAGAGCATTTTGGGTCTTGGTCACTAAGGAAACGGATTCACTGAGCTCCAGACAAGCCCACGAATCCCAGACATGAAGACTTCAGGTTGGTAGCACCATTGAAGGTGCTGGAATTACCTCTGGGCTGCAGATCCAGAGACATCAGATGTACGTGCAAAAAGCATTCTGAGAGGGCATGCTTTGAAAAGAAAGGTTTTGAAAGCGGAATGAAGAAACACTGTCTAAATTGGCTAATAAATGTCATTATGATGCAACAGTWAACAACACTCTATTTTAAAAGATATCAGTGCATTTTACTGTCTCCAAAAATAACACTAAACATAGCAGGGCTGAGCTTCACCTTCCTACCAGGCAAACACAAACCACTTCAGTCCCGAATGTTGTGGCTATTTCAAACCACAGCGCAGCCATGAACAGCCAAGGCAGCACACGGGACTGAAGATCCAGCTGCAATCACAGTGGAGACATCAGTGAGGACAGGGTAATTTGGGGAACACCCAAAGCCCTCTCTAGCAGGCATCACCAATGCTTCCTGTGCTCGTGGGACTTAGCAGAGCAGACATTTATATCTTTGCACCCTTTCCCTTTAAAAATCCAATTTTTTGGAGAGAAGTGGCTACATATGCAAATGGTACAAAGCTACTTTCCTTAATCTTGTCTGATGGAGCCTGGGATCAACTTCCAAAAGTAGAAACTACCATGCTTTGCTGCAAACACCTGCCCGAGATGGGGCTGCCTTTCAGTACTGGATGAAATCAATAATGTCTTCCTATTGCACTTGTTATTAATGTTACAGAGGGCCTAGCTTGCTTAATTAATTTGCATGTAGAGTAAATTAAGCTTTGTGTTAAGTTGCTACGGTTGTTCAAAACACTGTGGTTTATTTTTAGCCTGCAGTTTTATCCCAGAGTTCATTATTAAAAGAAAGCAAGTGAAATGAAAACTTACTTTCCTCCTTCATGAATAAAAAGCACTTTCCCCTGGTCTTGTTATGCTCTCCCAAATCTTCACAAGGAATGCCTTTTTTTTTTTTTTAATAATTTACTTCTTCTAAAGACATTTCTAGAAGCAAATGTAAGAAGCCAAGAAGATGCACCTCAGAGAGCTTAAGGTTGACAATACTTCTTACAATCAGCTTAATTATATGCTCCCAAACTACAGAGTTCTTGTGAAAAACACCTTGCAACCTTTTCCTGATAATAAGGCTTTGAAATAACCAATGTACTCTACACAACACTTGACTAGACAACAAAGAAGAAAAGTATCCCTAACAGCAAGGAAAGCATGAAAAAGCACTACAGACACAAATCAATTCTTTCAAAAGGGAGCCGATGCCAAATGTTTGCTTGGAATACATTAGAAAACGCGTATGTCTAAATATTCATTTAGATTTTTCTTTTTTTTTTAAGATTGGACCTTTGGCCTTCTCTGTTTCAAACTGCATATTTGAGTAGAATTGTTTTTGAAACAAAGCCTCCCTCAATCAAGGTCTTGACTGAGCAAAACCATCTTTGAAGCTACACCTGCCTAATGGTTTGTCTCAAGGTGGCAAGGGAAGTCTGCTGCAATGGCTGCAACCAGACGCATCAAGGTCTGATAAGGATTTTTTTTTTTTTTTAAAATATCCATCCCCTCTTGCAGTCTGCATAGGAATAGAGAAAAGCAGAAAGGGTAACTGCAGAACAAAGTAGAAATTTGCAAAATCTGAGCAGTATTGTACTAGCTCACACATCACCTTAACAGCGAAATGAAGACTGCAATTCATCCTGCCAGTTTTCCTCCAGCTTCCTAAAGACTTTTTTTTTCCCCTCTGCCCATTTTCTAACCTCTTTCAAACCCAAAGCTGCCTCAAAGTTTCTCAGAGCCAGGGGAAAACTTGAGTTTCGGAGCTGGCCATGCAGCCCTGACCTACAACAGATCCCTTTCTGCTTAGTCCAAATTCCTCCTCCACAGCAGCTGCCGATCTCTGGCGCAGACAAAATGGGCCAGGAGAACATGGAGAGGAGACTCTTTTTCCCTCTCCTGTCCCAAAATGCCTGTTGCTTTCCACAGCTGCCAGATTTTTCCGTGGGTGCAACCTAACTTTTGCCTGTATTCAAAGACAAGGTCCAAAGTGAAAGARGGAGCTTTACACGGAGTATAGTGGGAGGTGGATAAAGCTTATAAGGCTTGTGAAGCTTATAATGTATAATGGAATGTGTAGGTCTCCACAGCTGAAGTCTCAGATCATATGAGGCCCACAGATATTCTCATCACAGAAATGAGGCTGTAACATTCCAGCCCCCACATCCCCATGGGAGCGCCTGAGTTCCAGGAGTCCTGAGGGGCCCCCAGGACAGCAGTGCCCTTGCTGTGGCAGGGTCTACTACCAGGCAGTGTTACTATACGGTGCGTGTCACAGGAGAACAGGGTAATATTATTTTATCTTTCCGTCCAAGATGTTCTTCCCGAGGACAAGAATCATCCTCTCGGTATTTCCGTCGTATAATTTCGAGTCTTAAGCAGAAGTCGCTTTCTAATTATGTCAGCCAAGTTGTCCTTTGTTCCCGGCGTGTGGGAAGACAAATTACCATTTGTGGCGAGGTCAGCGACTGTGCACAGCACCTTTCATGTATCCTGAATACTTCATAACCAGACAAGGATGTTAACATGCTCTGCACAAGAACAGGAGACCGCAGCATTTTACTAATGCGCCTAGGGCATGATGGAGTGACAGCAAAGATCAGGCTGGCAGGTCTAAACTCTGCATGGAAAAAAGTTTCATAGGCTAAATTCTTATGCTAAATTAGCCTAATTCACCCCAACTTTTCCATCTAGGGATTACATCTCCTAACCTTCAGTCAGCCCATAGCCATTTCTGTATGTGTGAATACCCCTTACATAGCCTGAAAAGGTTTCTTCTCTTACCCAAATGATGGATTATTCCACGCTTTAACAAAAGAACTCATAATAAGCATGGAGCTGGATCTCAAATCTAGTGTGAATATTTCCCTGTGCACTTTGCAGAGCTCCAAACTGAGACTGCCAAGCTGTTATCAGTGATGATGTGAAAATTTCACTCATTTGGTCAATTTTATATGTTTCACTTTTTACTTAAGAGTTTAATTTTCCCTTTTGCAAAAGATATGCCTGATTTCTTAACTTGCTTGCTGAATAGACACTCACGAGGCTTTTGGCTTTTTCTCCCTCTTTCTTTCTATTTTTAACATTTCTCAGTTTGGCAAACCAGTGGCTTTGATAAAGCATGAGACATTTATAGTTCAGAAGCATTTATGAAATATTGAAGTTACCATGGCACCCAGAGTACTACAGTGGCATCACAGCAGAGAGAATTTGGATCAAAATGTCCACCTTCCTCTGCCAAAAGAAATCCAACTCATTGCATGTCTCCAACACACTAGGAGCTTTCTACAATACTCTGTCTACTTTATGCTAATAAATACTGCTGCTGAGGAGACTGTCTCTTTCCCTGCTAATCAAGCTACATTCAGAAGGTAGTAACCTGCTGAGATTAYGGTCTTATGGTCAAGTACTTGGCCTTCTGGATAGGACACATCATCTTCTCTATCYCAGATGTCTTATTTGACTTTCAGGTGAACCACCTGACCCCTTGAATGGTTCAGTAGACTCTATCTTTGGCTAAATTAATATTTTAGTCATTATTTCCAGTGGAAAATATCAGTCTGCATCTTGCTAAAATATCCAGCTTATGGTGTGCAGTAGGTATGCCACTACTTGTTCTCACTTTTGCCGCAAAATTTGGGTGATTTGAAGATGCTTTTTGCAATCCCAATGGGAAATTATGACATAAGGAAACACATAGCAAGCACATTTTTCCCCCTACTTTTCATACGAACAGGAAAAATAAAAAGATTATTATTGTTGCTATTTATTATGGCCCTTATTATTATCATTATTTATTACAGCTTTCTTGTCTTGGGGGACTAAATCTGTGCTCCTGGAGCCTTGGGGGCWAATTCTGTGATGGGAATGCACTAGAGATCAGAGCAGCCACAGTGGTATGCTCAGCAGCAGCCCAGCATCTGTATATTTTTGATGATCAAGCTTTAATTGGAGTTGACAGGGCTCAKTTTTAGAAGGAAAATTCAAAGAACAAGGGTGATTCCATGTGGAATTTTCCAGAACTTGAACTTCTCAGATAAGCGTTTGCTTTGTGTGTTACAAACACAGCAATCTCTTCCTGCATTCCCTTCAATTTGTAGACAGATCAGTTGTTACTCATGATTTTTGTAATCATGTAATGTAGGTAGGGCATCTTAAAATCACGCATTTTAGCCTCTGTTTTCTATAATTAYTGAACACTTGTTTTCTATTCAGTTACCACAAATATTTATGTATATTTAAGAGTATTTAYACTGTTGTTTATATATGTTCACACAGAATCATTTCTGTTGGAATAAATTCTTACCAAATTAATTTTTGAACACTCCAGTTAGGCAAAATTAATTCAATACTGTGGAAAGATAATAATTCGATTAATTCTCAGTTTTAGAGARTTCTACTAAAGCCAAAGCCTCTTCCTCTACCTTTTCTTTCAAAGACTATAGGTCTATTTCATAGCCGTGTCCATGAATCAAGATGAAGTGGAAGGAACTGCAGTCCTACTGGCCAAGATATCTGTAGCAAGTACCTCTTTGGGGCATGATAGGTTACATTTACTAGGAGTTTAGGGAGCATTTGTTGAACTCTGGAAAGATCTGATGGATTAAACGATATTCCTCTAAAATTAGGTAATTAAAAAGAAAAAAAAAAGGTGGTGGGGGAAATAAGATAATTCTGAGTGCCAGGATTTCTAGCTTTTCATCTGAAATGAGTGTGACAGCCCAAAGATGCAGACGCAGCACTCCATTTTTGCAGACCAAAGAGACTTTGCAAGGCTGCCACAGATACTGCATCGGATGCTCAGAGCCTGGATTTGACCTCAAAGCCCATGAAAATATCACTTTGTGTGAAAACGAGAGGATGAGCTAGCAGCTGGGGCCTACCACATATGAAACCCTGTGTCATTCCCGTGGGTGCTGCTCTAATAGAGCGTCAGGATTAGCACAAGGCTGARGTGCCTGTACCCAACTGCAACTCTGGGCTCGCTCCAAGAGGGAGTGGGGAGCTTGGTCAACTCTTCTCTACTGCTGCCATTAAGCCTCTCTCTGCAGAACCAAGCAGATTTGAGTAAGAAGTTGGATAACTAAAAGTAAATGTTTTATACAGCAGGACTATGAGGGTCACAGAAGCAAACCAAACATGAACATTTCTAATGGACATCCCCACGTTCAAGACGACTAACTACCCTAGAATGGCTACCCTTGCGTGAAAAAGTACAACATCTGTATTGATCAAATATGTGCTGTTCTGCAGTGTGTAACTCCAGCCTGTGCCTAGGCAGTTTTACAGGTGAGTTTAAGCCAAGCCAAAGTCTACACCCAGCAGAAGGACTATCATTGCATCCACCTGCCCTTGTACTTGATGACAAGGCAGTAATACATGTGTYTAATACTCTTTGATTACATGCTGTCATATTCATGCAGTCCCTATGAGCAAAATAGTATTTCAATCCTATATAGCATTATGTATTGGATGAAATATATATATGTAGCGTAAAGTTAAAAAGTTGAAACTAATGTGCACTTCTGGAAAGAATGTCTTGTATTTTAAAAATGCTCTTGAAAATTTACCTACATAAATAAAATTTCCACTCATTCAAATGCAATGGTCCTTATAACACACTATTGCACCTCTTCCTGTAGTCTAATATTACCATTAACACAACAGTCTATGTGCTGGGGAAATACTACCACATGTTAGAAACTAAAGTGGTTTCATGCTCTTGACAGAGCAAAATCCCTGTACTCTATTCAAATTTTTCCATGAGGTTCCTCCAGATTATTTAGCATTTCTCCACAGTTCATTTCTTCCACTTATGTATGCAGCAGATTTCCTCTCAGTTTCTATTCATCTAACAGAAAATACAAATAAATATTTACATTGAAAATTTTTGTGAATTTTTTATTATGTTCCTAGACTTATGTTTCTTTCTTACTACTTTTTTGTCTCTGATCAATGAATTCCAGTTTCCATGCAATGTGACCATGCTCACTTAAAGCCGAACAAAAACAACCAAATGCTAATAAGTATCACATACTATACCCTGGACACATCAAGAGCAAAGTCAGTCAATACAGACAAAAAAGATCAGCCTCTCAAAGCTATGCCAGGCAAAATAATGGCTCCTGTATCCTCTAAGGTTTTATTGACAGCTAAAAACACAATGTAAGATTTGGCCTTAGCTGAAATGTATTGAATTTGCAGAGTTAGAATTGATACATGGCTACAGGAATTAGAGCTAGCAAAAACAATTCAGATCTTTTCAGTTAGAGATGGAGTTTTATGGCCACAGAGGACCTTAAAATACATTGGGACACTGATCCTCAAAATATAGTTCAACTCAAACACTGTGCGTGTGTGTATGTGTTTTGTGTGTATATATATTTTAGAAAGTGCTACTGAAACTCTTTTGTTTCCTAAGACAGACAGACTGGATAGATATTGGTCAATTGTTTGTTGGCTGAACAAGTCTTTAATGAAACACCACTCAGCATTTTTTGAATTTAGAAGTACCCAAGCCCTCTGTCAGATAATTGTGTTTTAAACTTTAAATACTTCTATGATGAATTTTTGAGGCAGGTGGAAGTTTGATTAAATATGCAAGAGTCCAGCATATGCAAAGAATGTGAAAAGCATTGCATAMATTTGTAAGCTATTTCTCAATAAAAAAATGAAAGACTGTTTTCTTCATGAAAAAATGCCGTAGGCATTAGATAATAACTRGTGCTTTCCCTATTGCCTTTACAGGGTGCATTGGGTTTGGATGACTTAAACCCAGTTTTAACTATGACTAATATCTGCAATTCACTTTGAATGAAAGACAAGTTTTGGGAAACTTGCAGATGTTTGGTTGTTTTGTTTTGGAACATGAATGATGTAGTTATGCAGCTCCTCTGGATCTGAAGTGCATTTTATGTTTTTCAGACAATATATTTGTGCAGTATATATTAGCATTATATTACTATCCTAATATATTTATTAGGATAGTAAGAATTTTGTGTATACACATATCAACAAATCTAATTAAGTTATGAAACGTGCATTTAAATATCAGTGTGGAAAGATACAGTGAAATGCTCTCAAATAACTTTTTCCAGGTAATGTCTACTCAACATGTGAAAATACTTTAAAGGGAGTGGTTTATCTATAGATAGGCCATGATTAGCAAAGAGATCAGACATTACACACCTAAACTTATTCTCTCTGGTCTGTGGCCTGAGCTAAATCAGTTGTAGATTATTTATATATAAAGTGATCAAGAAATAAAGCTGTGAGCCCAAGAGCAGGATTCCTGTGCTTGTTGGAGCTTTCTAAGAGTTCAGTGAAAAGCTTGAACTTCTTTTTGTACATTCTCCTTATAGTAAATGAACAGAAAAAGATATCTTTAAAATGCAGTTCGTCCCATCYCATTAGTGCTAAGATATCCATATAGAATAAATAGCTGTCTGGCACTATTAACTATAAAAGGGCACCTGCAGTGACTATCTTTTAAGCGAACCTAAACCCAAGTGTCTTCACATAGTCAGGGAGAGAAACAGGAGAGAGCCAGGAGGGAGAGAGAGCTGAAAAAGCAAAAGCTCTCTGAAATAGAAACCTTTCCGAACCAACGACTTGCAGATTGTTCCAGAACCATAAAAATCACTATAGAGCTGTTAATGAAAACAGCAGACTGCACAAGACTGTTGCCAGAAACCCTTCCAGTTATTGGTAATGCCCTCGTGTCATTGCGATAGCATCTATGGGGCAAAGCGCCATAATGATGTTTCTTTACACTGCAGATCTGCTTAGTCTTCCTACAAATGACATACACACACACAAAGACACCACAAATATAAAACAAATCACGAAGCAAGCAAAAATTAATGGAGCTGCTTCAAATATCAAGCTCATTTGCTGTGCAAAGGTTGCTAAGAGACTGGCTCCACAGCTAGGCAGAAAACTTATCTGGGTAAATGAAATTCAGGTTCTGGTGCAGTCTGGTCTGAAACAGCAAGAGATGATAAATTGCTCTGACTCAGAACTGACCACCTGGATCTCCAGCTCCCCTGGCAAATGCCCTGATGTGATAGACAGGGCTGGATGAAATAACTCCTACAAGATCCACATTTCCCATTTGTATTGGGTATGTGTTTTTTGCTGTTCATCTTGACATATCCATCCTGAGCACGTGATTCAAGCTGCTGCAGGCATTAAATTGACTCAAGAAATGGCTACAAGGGGGCACATGTTTTTATTTGTGTATGGGATGAGTTATGAGTATCCTGCTAAATATCACACATCCAGGTGACAGATATCTCAGAGCGCGTTACTTGGAAGGTATCTCAGCACCAAGAGAAGAGCTGGAGGAAAGTGTGAGCTAACTTTTCTCTGAGGACCCAGAAAAGGAAAGAATRAATATAAATACAAAACAAATACTGCTAAACCAGGTGCTCCGGCAATGTTCCAAAACAACTGGCAAAGCACTAAGATTGTAGAAMGACTGTAGAAATCAGCTACCACGGAAGACCCAATAATATCAGAGATCACAGAATATATATGAAGTTTAAAACTTTTCTGTGAGTTTTTTCTGTTGTGGTACAAAATACCTATGAAATGCCATTGAAATACCTAATGCCATACCTAATACCATTAAAATACCTATGAAATGCCATGTCTTTTATTTACACTCATGCTTAACATGACAAAAGAAAAATATCTTGAAGGGACTTCAGGTTGAAAAATAYTGCACATATTATTAAATGTAAGATGGAGTTTTGTCCAAGCAATTAGAGATTGAGACCCTGTTGTTTTCATGCTACAGACTTAGAATATCATTCACTRTTCTTTGCCAACACATTTCTGACTCATTTAGGATTCAGAATGACTGAACTGCATTCAGATAATAATCAGATATTCAATACTTTCCTTTTCCCTAATTGGTTAACAGGTGGATCAATATTTTATTTACTGCAGTCTCTTCAAATCCCGCTTTATAGACAGAATTGTTCATTTCCAGAGCTGTATGAGCCTTATTTTTTTCTTCAGAAATACTCCATTGAAGATTTTTTTTTAATTTTGTCAATAAAATGGAATCAATATCAACATGTTTTCTCTTGATTCAGTAGAAAAGGATTGTCAACCGCACAAAAAGGTGGGTTTATTAGATTTAAAGATCAAATCAGTTAATTTCTCAATTTAAGGATTCCCCATACTTAGAGAGAAGTCACTTTGAGACAAAGAAGTGAAGTGTTATTTTTTTGAATTTCCAACTCKCTCAGGGTCACTGGAGCCTCTTTCAGAGGATCATTCCCAAGGATAGATGCCATAACCAGCAGACTGTTTTTAAAAGCACAAAGACAGTCTACAAACCTTGGCACAATGCTCTAATGAATCGGACCAAACAGTCCAAASTACATCCTCTATCTGAATCAAATCAGTATTGCATTTCTTATCCTACAAGTGAGCATGAGTTTAGAGAAAAAAGAGGTTGTCTGGTCTTGATGGACTCCGTCAAAAAAGTGAAAATTAAGATTTTCCTAAGATCAAATACATGGTCCAGTTGAAGTCAATGTTATCAGGAAGAATAACAAATATGTTTTTAATCAAAGTATGTTACCCTCAAGCTTGATGGCATTCAGGACATTCAGKACACAAAGCTAGTAAATATTTAGTCAAGCACATTGAAGCTCTGCTCAAAGTAGACACACAGACACCTCCACCTCCTCCCTTCCTAAAACAAGTATGTAAGTATTTTCCGATAGATAACTGACCTTTCAAAGGTGCCTATTTCTAAGTTGAAAAATTGTATTTAAAACTGTGAAAATAATATTTTCCTTTAATCCTTTCCCCTAAAAGAACTGAGCCAAACACGCAGCTAAAACTCTACTTTAGTAATCAAAAMTCATACAACCAAAAAAAGAGGCAGAGACATGGCAGGGTAGAAAAAAATAAAAGCAAAATGCCCTTCAGTGCAAATGATAACTATTTGATGTTCTAAGTAATAAAGAGACAGTATTATAATGTAAAACGTCAGGCAAACTTAATAACAGGCAGTGCTATCACTCTGGAATTCTGTGTTTGCAATTCTATCAGTAGATGATGGTGATATAATTGTCAGCTACACTGAAAAYCATCCAAAACTTCTGAAGCAAAAATCTCCAGCTATGAATTTACCAACTGCAGACTTTTAGTGCACATTCAGGTGCTTTTTTTYCATCCATCAAAGAGTAAAGTTGCAATATTTTTGAAGAATGCATTAAGATATTTCGGTGGAAGCCTGCTGAATATTTCATTTTCAATCACCTGCAGTACAGGAGTTAAAAAAGCACACCTTTAAGCTGAAAAATGTGGTTTTACAAGCAGAACAGCCCATTTGGGGGAACAACCAATGCCGTTCTTCCATTTCTGTGTTTCCAAGAGAATGTGTTTAGCAGTTGATTTTGCMGTTTTTATTTTTTAGTGTTCTGTAAGATCCTGCTTTCTGAATACCTGGGCTAGTTATGGGTCATCATTTGAAGAACATATACTTTATCTGTGAATAGCAGATTGAGTTTTCTTAAACTGCTAGCTGCAAATATCTTGGCTGTTACTTTGAAAGCAACTATAGAAGACCAGGTACATAATGGACTGATTTCAGAGCTGGTCAGGACTGCAGAGCAAGATGACATCTTTGAAACAATCCAGAAACTCACTGAGAAGTGATGCTAGGAGAGACAAATGCCACCTCAATATACACATATATATCACACAAATTTGTCACTTTGACTGGCACAAGAAGCACACTCACATAGTGAGGTTTTGAGTCCATTTTCTCTCTTCCAGGGACAATACTGAGATGACTTTTTAAGAGCAAGCACCACAGATTTCCACTTGCAGAGGCTTAGTGAATCACAGATATCTCGGAATGAACTTGACAAATGCAGATCTGTCAGGTCAAGATCCTGAAGTAAAATTTCACACCTACCACCACCAAGATCCAGGCAAGCTTGGGCCTGAGATATATTTGCAAGGCTGAATATTAGAGAAGCCCAAAGATGACTTTGTCTTTTTATGAGAATTTCTTTTATAATTGTAGATCTTGCCATTTGTCCTATAATAATACTTTTTTTTGTAATTCCTAAATTCTATTTGATCCACTATTAAGTTCTTCAATAATGAGCTCAGCAGA
Organism: Eudromia elegans; assembly: GCA_003342815.1. NCBI lineage: Eukaryota > Metazoa > Chordata > Aves > Tinamiformes > Tinamidae > Eudromia > Eudromia elegans. The sequence goes on along the minus strand of PTEX01000005.1, from coordinate 650,288 downwards.
TTAATCATGTCATTTGTAAGGAGTCCCATTCATTTAGTTTGGCATAATTTCTTTTTATATTCTTTKCACACAGTTTGGGCTGAATTAGAAAAAAGTATGCAAAAGCAGCTAATTTACCTTCTTTGTGCCATTCATTACTCTCTATGGCTCTACATCTTAATCACTTCAAAACTAAGTAGCCTTTTTAYGCCTCCAAGAATTTCATTACTCTTCTTTGGATTCCCTCCATTTACGCTAAATGTATTGWGTTACAGTGTACATTTCTTACCTTCTCCACTGTTCATCTACTGTCATACCAAACTAGCCTTAAGTGTAACTAAAATGTCAGTTCAATCATAAATTAGCAGAGTTAATAGAAAAACATATGATCTGCACAAAAAAATYGTGGATAAAAACATCATTAGAGGTCATCTATATTATGACCACAACCAAACACTATTCCTACACCTACATCATAGCTGATAGATGTTTTTCTAAATGGTTCTTTAAAATTACAATTAAGAATTCGGCAGAATGTTTGTACAGGCTTTACCACCTTTTGACTCTGCTACTAATAACAAAAGTGAATTAAGTTGAAAGGGATTGTTCTTGTTCTACCCTAAGGAAAACACAGCTTTATTGGTCTCTTTTTAAAACAAACAAACAAAAAAAACCAGGCTGTCTTCCATTAGTTTTTTCTTTCTATTTCAATATAAAAAACTTTTTAAATCTTCCTTATAGATAAACACAGTTGTTGATCACAATGGTCCTGGTGTTCTTGAAACTATTATTCTGCATTTTTATTAGATCTTTCTGAAATAAGTCTAGGATTCATTGATTTAGCTACATTTTGTAACTGTAAAATGCTTCGTGCCTAACATKGACAAGTGATGGCCACACTGCCCTTAAACAAAACTAGATATGTACCCATTATAAACTAATATAGGATTAGGCTTTTAAATGCGTGCCTTGCTTAGGATATGATCCTATATGGAATCTCCCCCTCTTTAACCTCTCTTATCCTATGTTATTCTCTGTTACACAATACTTCTTAACACAGAATTTGCATGAGAGAAATTTAATTCCTTCAAAATCTAGGACTCTTAAAAACTGAAGCAATACCTGCAAATTCTGAATTTTATCTGAGATGATGACAAACGCATACACATAAAGAAGCAATTGTTTTATTATTGTCTTTCTCAATTTCTCATCCCTTCTCTATCTCAGAGAGCCAGTTTGCCCTTTGTGTTATAAGAGACATACAGCAAATAGAAGTCCAAAGCCAAAAAACATCTAAGATGTCAAGAATTCTCCCCTGTCTTTGGAGAAAGTAGATGATCACTTGCCTACTTCTGATCCTTCTGCTTTGAAAACTTGGTTCCRCTTACAAAAATGCACAAAAAAAATGAACAAACAAAAGTGATAGAATGAGAACATATACCTCATATTGCTAATATTTACCTTCAGGACTTTATCACAAAGAAACTAAGTTGTCCTTTTTGACAAAATCAGAGAAAAAAAAAAAGCACACATGTGGGAAGATCACAAGGATAGCTTGAAAGATGCACTAGTCTTGAAACATCCTTTTGCAAATCAAGATTCTCAGTGTGCCTGCACACTTAGGATGATAAATCCCTGCTTATTTGCAGTTGCACAAGAAWATACACAGTGATTTCCAAAAGCTCAAATATTGATCTAACCTTTGTCTCTTCTCATAGCTTATAATTRGAGGAAATGGGAAATATTCATACATGACAGGATAGGAAATAAGACTCTTATTAGGTTTTTTTCCCAAGCTGACACTATTAGCTGAAGTGTTTTCTTAAACACGAGGAAAATATTTCAGCTTCAGAAAGAATATATTCTACAGTGYCTTTAATATTCTTAATGAGTATGTATCTCAGAAATTCACCATCTCATGTAGGGACTGTCTTGCTTTGCCTATTCATATTTATTCAAAAAAAGGCAAAAATGCCCTCATTTTCATAAGAAGTTTAATATGCAGTAGGCTGCAATTCAAAAGTCTCTCTCTAATCTTAGACTATTAGAGACTATTATCTACTCAAGTAAGGAAGTTTTAATGAATGTGAACAAAGGGAACCTAAGGATGCTTTCAGATGGCTGCACCAAAGAAATCAGGCAAGCCACACCATGAGCAGGAGGTGCACAAAATGATATATCACTGCATGAAATGTCAGTGGATGTACCCAAGGGAAAGAGCAAAAAAGAGGCCTCGAAGTGTATATATGCTAGTGGCACAGTAAGAAGAGAGAAAAATTGTCTGCTTCCCATTCATAGTGACCTTTCCCGTCACGGTGAAAAGGTAACTGATAGGGTAGAGCAGTTCAGTTCTCTGTAAAGGATCGTTACACAAACAGGGGAAAAGAGCAGATGGACCTGAGAACCTGAGAAAATACTCCAGAAGACAGACCCACCTCTCAGTTTCCTTTGACACTGGTGGTCCCACATCAGCCTGATTGAGACCATGCCAAGGAGTTTGTTTGCTTTGCATCTATTCATTTCATTGAGATTAAGAACAATCCCTTCATGTTTTCTCTGCTATCACAAAAATAGCTGAGCAGGTAGAAAAGTTTACCCAAAGCACACAGAGCTCCCCCAACACATGCACTCTGGAGCACAGGAATCGCTGAGGCAAGGGAAATCTTTCAATCCATTTTAGAAAATTAAAAAAAAAAAAAAAAAAAAGAAAAAAGGGATAGCTGACACTTCCTGAAAATCCACATTCATAAGGCAAAAATCACGTCTTTTAGCACCTTATAGCTGCAATTAAGTATATAACATAGTAGCATCAGAATACCAATTTTACAGATAAGAAACTGGAAAAGAGGAATATTTACCAGTTTGTCTAAGGTGGCAGAATGAATTGGTAAAGAAAAAGAATTCTAGCAGTAAATTTATAGCAGCACACAAAATAGGACTAAATCTGTTCTCCAGGCCTATGATAAGCAGTACAACTTAACTGTGGCTAAACTTTTTCTCTTTCCCCCAAAACAACTATGTGGTTTCATATTGGCTGTTGAGAATAGTTCTTGGGCACTGCTGTCCTTTAAACCAAGTCCAGGAGCTTTCTSCAAGGGGGCTAACTAGCCCTGATAATACTATGCCAGGTAGGACAATCAAGAATCAATACTTCAGTGCAATAATCAAGGGGCATTAAACAGGTTAAGATGGTTAAAGATGCTGTGGGAGACCATGGGAGAAGGTGGCAGCCTGGCCTGTGTTCAACTATCTAGGGAGAGGTTATGAGAATGTAGGTTTGATGCTCTTCATAGAGGCAGCACAAAGGACAAGAGTCAATGGATACAAACTGCAATAAAAAAGAAATCCTATTAGATGTTCTAATTAAAAGAATGGTTAAAAAATTGGATTAGGAGGTCAGAGATGTGGTAGAATCTCCCTCAATGCAGATTTTATAAACTAGGCTGGACTAGGCTAGGAACAACCTGACATACCCTCAGAGTAAAACCCAGCTTCAAAGCTAGTCCTCCAGTGAGGGAGGGATCAGCCTAGATGAGGTCCCAACCCACCTAAGTTATACCATGACTTTGTTTTCTTTTAAACTTAAGTAATATAATTTCAATCCATTTGTCCTGAGATACTGTAAAAACTTTATGGCAATATTTATTCTCTCTTGCTAATTCACACTGAAATACTTGAACTCCTTTCATGAGACCTGCCTGTAAACTACTTCTGCAGCAGCCAAACATCCATTCCATCAGCAGTAATATCTGCATAAACTTTAGCAGGGCTGGAGGTTAGTAAAGTGCAGAATGTCAACTACCAGTACAATATCTAAGCAAACTTTTCTTTCTTTAGTTTCTTTTCAGGACAAAAAAAATAGAAGAACTCTCTGAAGCGAAAGTGAAGCATTTAACTTGCAGAGAATAAATCAGAGGCATGATACAGACATTGTCAGAATTCCCTTTGGCTTGCATTGAACTAGAAGTAACTTTTTTTTTTTTCTACAGGCAGCCTTTATTTGTATAATGGATGATTGCCTCTGTAAGCCACTGTAAGGGTAAAACTTTTTACAGTTCTTAATCAATAATGGGATTARCTTATTTGTTGTGTGTATGGGAAGCTGTTCATTCTCACCAGGGACCTTTCCCAGGCAGCCAGGAGCTTGATGTTTATCTTATAGGTTCTAAATCTTTGCATTTCTTTGAAGTTTCATGCTCTTTTGGGGCACAGTTGTCTCACAGCTCACAAGGCTACTTGAATTTTTATAGAAGTAATATTTTACATGTGCTGCSTACAGGAGCAGCAGCTGCACATACAACTGACAACTCAGAAGATGCATCAACCCWTAAGATGGTTTTGCCTGCTACCCTGAAACACAGGCCAGTCAGAAGACCAACCAACCTCAGGTATGGCCAAGTGTCATGAAGATGGGGGTGAAATGGGTCACACATGGCACATCAAACTGATTGGGTTAGGGTGACATCTCCTGATTAGGAAAAAAGGTGGAATCTTCAAGTCTAAGAGATGTTCTCTCCTTTTTATACCCAATACACAGCAAGACTAGGAAAATGCAAGTCTTCAACTCTTCTTAAGTGAAATTTGTCTGTCTGGTAACAAAAGATRGAAGGGATATTGGCACACTATGGACCCTGCCATAGTGCTATTAAAGTCTTAGCTGATAAAACATGAAGCTAATGAATTGATTAATGGTGTTACCAGAGTGGGCTTACCCTTAGAAAATTCAACAGATCAGGACACTAATTTTATGTCTTTTCTGTTAAATGAGGTATGTGAGCTTTTAAAAATTCCCCCTTCACACACAGCTCTGTATCAGTCAGAAACAGATGGGCTTGTAGAATACTTTAATCAAACACTTAAGCAGATGCTAAGAAAATTCATCAGCAGTGAACCAAAACATTGGGATAAATTGCTACCTTTTGTTTGGTTTGTCTATGGGGAGGTCTTTCAATCCTCAGTTGGATTCCCCCATACCTTCCAAAAAGCCTCAGGAGGGAGATGCTTCAAAGTTGCATAATTCRCAAATTAACAAATATTGGCAACATCAAATTTGAAGCCAAGTAACATCCTTTTTAATTAAGTTGTGATATACCACTGAACACCCCGAGCCTGCAGGGACCACACACACCTGSAAGGATGCAGCATGAACAGGAATGAATGCAATGGTCAGAACTGGAAGTGGGCAATCTTCATGAAATAGTAGGGGCAGAGACTKATGTGGCTGAACCTTCCCAGGACAAAAGCAACGACATTGAGAGAAAGGTAYCAGCTAGGCACTTTTGTGCTCCTCAATGGACAACCCCTTCCAGGGGTAATGTGGAGTAGTATTAGGACAGAGAAGAGATGGATGTGTAGACACAGCAGTATCCTGACACTTAAGAGAACCGAGTTCCTTTCCCAGATCTGGCATAATTTTTCAGCAGATCTTGGCTGAACAACCTACTCATGTCCAACTCAACAGGCAATCACACTCTGTAATAAAGTCTCACAACATTTTGTCTCACAACACTTTTAGTGGCTCTACTTGCACAGAGTTCTAGAGTGTCTAGAAGGTAGTTCCAAAAGGGCTAGAATATTAAGCAGAGAAGTTGGGTTATTCTCTGTCATCTTGACTAAGAAACGCCACATGAAATGCAATGAAGTCTTTCCAACTGAGCTATTCTATTCTCAGTAATACATCTGATAAGACTCCAGAAAGAAAAACCAAAAACCAGCCACTGAGAAATTTAAATTGATGATTAAGATAACTGTAGAAACCCTGAAGAAATGGGACTATGAAAAATCAGATAATCAGTCTTTAGAAACTCCCTATTCTAATCAAAGTTTTGCAAATGTACTTAGGTATAAAAACTAGCTCTGGGAATGCTTAACATAGCTATAACCTAGACTAATTCAGTGTGTAATCAAAATCACTCCATGTGCAAAGTGTGCAAGCTATTGGCCAAACCCATAACACCATGTAGAAGTAAAAATTGCAATGTTTGTCCTAGGATTATATGAAATCACTTTTTTTCTAGAGTTGCCAGGAAACCAAACATTTTTTTTTTAGCTTAGCACTTCATAATTTATATCAAGTTAAACTGGATCCAAAGTACTACTTAGAAATTAAAAAAAAAAAAATCAACAAGTTCCCTTCTGATCTGTCATACTGAAATGTTGTAAGAGGAAATGATTCTTCTAATATTGRAAGATAAACAGGGAAAAAAGGAGGATGAATTGGCTATTCACAAAACATTTATACATGAATGACTGAATATTTCTGGTTAACAAAATAGTATTTTTGACATCTAATTAAAAACAAATAGAAGCAAAAACCATAATCAATTTCATATTAACAAGGGGCAATTATGATAATAAATGAAGCCTCAAGATTTTAAAACAAATTTGGCACTAAGTTGAATATATTGGCAATGGCAAAGAAAAAAAAAAACACTTTAAGAAAATTTCAAAGTCCTCATCTTTCACATTCAAATGGTTTCAAATAGAAATTCAAATATAATTGTTCCTGAATTTGAGGAAACAAAAGCAAGAGAAGAATTTTAAATTCTGTGAAATTGCACTGCATTCAGACTTTTTTTTCCTTTTCTGTGTATTTCCTTTCTTACATTTCCTTTYCCTCTTATTTCTTCCCTCTTTTTCCTCACAAAATGCAACTCCTATGTGAATTCTGAAGTTAAATAGTTGACTTCAAATTACAAAACCACAGGAGTCACCTCATTTTGCATCCTCCTTGGTTCATTCTGTTATTTACTGTAAACAGGTTGGATGGAAACACTTGTTCGAAAACAGCTAGGAAGAAGTGAACAGGGGTGGGGGAGACAGATAAAACTAAGAAAAAGACTATATGAAGATAGTGGCCATTTCCAAAAAGYTGCRTATTTATAACAAATYTAAATTCTAAATATTCTGGTTCACAAATTATTATTATTATTCTTTTACCTCAAATTCTCTAGTCAGTATTATACAGTAGATCAGGATGCAAACTGGTAGCAGTCCCTCCTCCAAACCCTCTCAGATRGTCTGGGACAGAGTGAACATAAAGTATCCTGAAATGGTTAARGCATGAGGCAAGTAAAGCTGCAATYTACATTTCCATCTCATTTATCCTCTTTCCTCCTATTTCAGGCCAGTGCTGTATGTTCAGCATAGCTGAGGTTATTACTCCTCTTCCATGTTCTATGCTTGTTTACCCAAATTATCCAGTTGAGTTTCTCAAACAACCAACCCTCACAACAGATATCTTTAAAAATCCACAACTTAAAGAGCAGAAGATGAAAACAGAAAGAAAACCCTCAGTACCAGACTACTTGTTTTAACTGCGAATTCTCAAACTCTGATTCCACATGCCCAGAAAAGTTTCTTTATTATGCTTAATTCAGCTTAAGTAGTGCTCCCAGATTATTATCTGAAAGCAGCTATCATCTTCTCCTCGCAGAAAATATTTTCATAGTAACAACCTTCAGAGTAGCTAAAAATATCTCTACAATACAGGTTTGGATCTAGGAATCCCATTATAGTTTATAATGATTAAAACATGAAATAGGACTTGCTATTTGGTCTTTGGAGCTCTTGCAGTAATTTYAGACAGACCGAACTTACAGCAAATRAWGATATTTACGTCCCATTTACCATCAGGATTTCAAAGCATGCAAGAAGATATTAACATTCCCTGACAGACCTAGGAGATATCAGATGTTAGTTTCTTATCTTCTTTRCCTCTAGCGCACATTCCATTAACTGAAAATGTTACCAAAAAAAGTGGTAGAGATGATCAGTAGATTAATATCTTAAGGGAAAACACTAAGGATTTTGTATTTATTTTAGTTTCTTTCACTGTTGTTTTGCAGCAGATATGCAAAAGGCTTAAATGTGCTGTCTAAAAACAACTATCAGCTACGAGCTCCTATTCTTCAGGTTTCCTGGGTGGGATTGGAGGAAGCCCCCCATGTGCAAAGGTTAAGGAAGTGTCTGAATGATCAGAGGGTCATAACCACTGGGGAAGTCCATACCCACACAAGGGACACAAATGGGCAGGGGCCAACACACAKCAATGACCTAATCTCTGCAGAAATACACATCAAATGAAATTCCTGCCTAGAAAAAAACCATCTGTGTCATGTAGTAACCAGCTCTTTAGCTGCTATTAGAGCTAAAAAAGATATTTACAGAAGATTTTTCTCACTACAAACCATTCCTAAACACCTGTGCGCACACACACCCCACAAAATCCTATCACAGCTTTCTCACACATATGTTCCAAGATAGAAGATGATTTCATTAGTCATCCACATAGCTTCTACCTTGTTCCTAGATGGAATGAAAAACCTTACACAGATGCAGTTGAAAGATGCCTGATTTGGGGTTCTTGATCAATRCCTGTCAGATTTCACACTTGACTGGGATGATGGGAATCTTCTCAGTTCTTGGTAGCACATTCTCTTTGGACTCCAATTTAATATACAAGGAAACACACCAGAACTCATTTCAGACAGAGAGGCCCAGTCTTACCAACATGTAGATGTAACCAAAGAAAGAAGAAAAAAAGAAAGAAAAACACTCACATCAGAGAAAGCACTGGGCTCCCTTTGCAGTGTTTCATGGGGGCCTCCAATGAAGAACAGCACTTAACATGTGACTTACTTATTTCACCACCCAGCCATATTTATTCAAAACTTTGTTGCCTAAGACTCCACTTGATTACATATGCTGTTGGACTTAAAAGTGCTTTTTGGACAATGTCACACTGTTCCTGCACCTTGTGAAATCTCTATTTTCAGAGGGTACAAGAACTCCATAGTGGAGACTTAGGGATGCATTTTTACACTACAGGGTTTTGGGAGGACAGAATTATTCACACTTTATTTCCACAGCACAGCAGCAGCCCAGCTTAACTGCAGTATTTGGTTTAACTGGTAAGAATTACTCAAACATTTAGATTCTGCATCAAATTTGCCAGAGAGTTAATGTTTACTAAAGGAAATAATCTTCCCCCATCCCTTACATTTTCATTTCAGTTGTATATACCTACATAACATTTTAAAACAACAATTACCTTCGGATGACTGCACCTGAAAAATGGGCTGTCACAGCCAACCTATGATGTTTTGAATTGCATTTTAATTACAGTGCTGAAGGAGGACAAAAGCTTGGTATTTTCAAATGATTTTTTCACTGTAAGCTGGAGATAAACATACACCAAAAAAAGTTTAAAATACTCAGTTTAAAAAACTAAGCAATGAAGTTGAACCAAATTCAGATAAATAATGTTACCTGATTTATTTTCCAATATGACATCAACTCCCATGAGATACTAAAAACATAGAAATCCTCGTATAAAATTTACTGCTGTGATACACTTTTCAGCTCCAGATTATGCTTTTTGTCGGAAGGAAAAATACATTTGACACAAAGCTGGTTTTGAGCATTTACTACCTTTTCTSCCACAGAAATGGCGTAGTTTCTCACTCTGACCTCTTGTGACATTGGCACAAGGGAATGTGACGATGTGTCTCTAGGAGAAAAGGCATACATAAAAATCCCTCAGGAAACAGAACTAGTTTTGGATTTCATTGAGCTAAAAATTAAAGRAAAAAAAGGATTTTCTGTGGTTGGATGTGAAAGAGTGAGGTCCTCAAGGACTGAACCCAGAGTCATGGATACAAGGCACTAACACCTTTTATTTTGCTGCCATGGAGGTGGAAAGTAGACATACATTGACTTTTGCCAAGGTCAAGTTTTCATAACTTGTGAACCTAAGAACCTACAACCAGACAGCAAAGAGATGGAAAGCAGAGAAGGGGCTGAAGGGAAGAAATGTACATACTGCTGGACTAGCCCAAGCTTGATGTTTTTATTGATATTTCTGTTGACTTGAATTAGAAATAAAATGTTTAATCACACCCTAAAAAAGGGTCTACATTTTATAAACTAGATCCACAAGTTGAGCTGATCTCTCAACATTCTACATTTTTTTTTTCCAGCCAGCTGTAGTTGTAGAGTTATTCCTAAATTGCCATTATCACTGGAATCCAGCCCTTCTGCCCATTAAGTGGAAAAAAAAAAAAGGGAAAAAAATTGCATTGACTTCAATGAGTGCTGAATCAGGCTTCAGGAGACAACTTACTGAAGCTCCATCCGAGCATCCAAGCAACTCATTTGGCAAATTTTCCATTCTCTTTAAATGGATTAGGTAGTTCCAAAAGCTTAGTTTAAGAGTCTCATAAACATCCAAACCTAAAAGTCTTCAGAAATTGTGCTGAATTGCGCTAAGCCTAAGATTGCTATAGTAACCTTGCACCTACACATGCTTGTGTTAAGGAAAAGTACTTAAATGGGAAATTCTGATATATCAAAATCCAATGGTGCTAAATGTAATAAAAACTATAAATATAGAGGTAGTGTTTTTGAAAGCCAAAAAATAATTTCCACTCACATAAGCCTCTACTCTCAGCACGACAGCAAGACTAACAGCTATAATGTCAGCATTGGTGTTAAAGACATTACAGATAGGCACACTACCTTTTGATGGATCGATTATTTTAGGAAAACTAGCCAACTTTGCAAACACTGCAAATTCAGGTTGATTTTGCACTTGCTAATTTTGATTGGACTTGAAAAGCACCTGGTAAGATTTGAGAGTTTTCATCTTTTTTCTCAACAGTACCYACCACAATTAAACTGAAATCTGGTTTAGAAAAAACTATGAAGTACTTAGAAAATAAAGTTGTCTTTTTATTTCTGAGAGTTCAAAGCAACTGCAGCAGRCTGTGATTGATGGACCCAAACATTATGAAAATTGCAGTTGTTGCTACCAGATCATATCTGGTCCTGCATAATAACCCATGAAATTTCAGTGGTAATGTGCCAGTTTTCAGTAGGTAGATTCACTCCATCCCCAGAGAAACAATTCACTTCTATTACAGAAAATTATTGCAAGTTTGAGATGGAATTGAGTGATTTGATGTATGCACCCTCTGAATTATTGGTACTTTTTTTTTTCTATCAAATTCATTGTGAAGAAGGCTGTGTGTAGGCAGCTAATTTTAAGAGGAGGCACAATTTTTGTTATAAATTACATAAGGATTAATGGTGGAGAAAATACCTGCCATTTACCACTTTTCGTTGACACGTTGAAGGGAGTATCTTTGGAAAAATTTGAGTTTAATGTTGCAATATGCCTTTGTTGGCTTTTTCACACTCCAACCAACTTCCATGCGCGATACAGTAGCATCAGAAGTTCAAAGAGCCAGAAGCAAGTAATTACACTGTGCTGAATCTATGCACTTTTGTTTATTGGTTTACAAACAGAAGCCTATTATTAAATGCAAAACTAGTATCAGTGCCAAGAGTGAGAGAAAAATCTGTGACCAAGAATTCTGAAAGTTATAGTTTCTATGGCAACTCTGACTTGGACAACCTAATACAGTAATGAATATTATTCTTCTCTATTCTTTTAGGATGAAAGATACAGGTAGCAAGGGCACTGGTAGAATAAAGACATGGACAGAGTTCATCTCAAGTCTCCTCCCTGATGAAGTACACTGATATTTTAAGATAGTCAGTCAAACCAGGCTTTTGAAGTTGTTTAGAAATGCTTAGTAAGAATATATAGTTAAGGACATTTTAGGATGAACATATTACTCTTTATAGAAAGCCAAACATAATATGCATTTTATATATATATCACCTAGCATAGAATGTAGTTTTATTGCCATGCAAACCCACTACTGTTTTTCATTGCTGTTTTAAGAAGAGCACTTGCAATCATCTGTAGCATTTATTTATTGTGCTGTTGTGATCCTGTTCACTCCTCCCCTGCAGGAAGCTTCCTAGAAACCAGCACTGTACACTGGAACAGTGTCCAACAGGACTTTAACCACATGGAATTATAGTTACTCCTTGCATTCAAAATCTAAGGTAAAACAAAAATAAAAGTGATAATTGTAATAATAAAAATCACCAGGTGCTCTAATCAAGACCCTGCATGATTGATTCATCTCCAGCAGGAAACTTCCTCCATGGTCCCAAAACTAATGTTCCCCAGAAAGCATTCAATATGCATGGCATATGAGGAAATATTTATGAAGTGTCATAGAAAGCATCTGAATACTCAAAAAGAGGCTTAGAACTTAGAGGCTTGTTCAATGTTCCAAGGCACATTGAACAAATATTCCCTTTTCCCCCCCCATCATTTGTTTTTGCTAAACTCTTACCACTGAGGTTGTGTTATACAAGACATCAAGACAGCTCCAGAATTATACATTTTAAACAGGTTCCACTCAACCTGCCCATCCTTTTCCATCAGAAATTCCCCTTTTAGGGGAAACTCATTGACCAGTACTCATTTTGTGCAATCATTTTGGTATTACACTGACCTTGAAATACCAAAAAACACTATAGCTCAATATTARAAGATGCTGATTTAGTCACAGATGTCACTACTTCAGCACAAGCTTTGTCTATTTTAAGTAGGGCTGTAAGCAGCCTTGAAACCATGGACTTCAGGAGGGTCAACTTTGGCCTCTTCAGAGGCCTACTTGGAAGAATCTCATGGGCTAGGGCACTAGAARGATGGGGGTCCAAAAGAGCTGGTCAGTATTCAAGCTGCACTTCCTCCAAGCTCAGGATCATTGCATCCCTACAAGTAAGAAGTCAGGCAGGGGCAGGCAGGAGCTGCACTTCAGTAGTTCAAGCAGTGGCTTCCAGCAGGATCTCAACCATGCAGTATCTGATCAAATCTCTTTAATGACAYGACTGAATAGTTCTGCAATCCCACAGTAAGATGAAGTTACCTTCAGGCCAAGAAACACCACATCTGAGATCACTACCCCTTCTACAACATGCTGCTACTGCCAACTTTAAACTAAGGCTACTATCACATTGACACTCCTGACCTCTTCTGTCAGCTAACTCTTTTGCTGAAGTTTTCCCTCTTCTTCCCAGAAATACCATCTGAAATGGGATGATGATTCCAAGACCGCTGTTGTCTTGCCAACAAATGACAAGCAAGCCAGCACTGAAAATCCTGCTGKTCACTGCTCAGAACTGGCACCTTATCTAGCAGTGACATAGGTTTTCTTGAATTTTACTAAGTCTGAAGATCTACAAGCAGCTAGGATTCAGAGTCTATGGAAATAATTCCTGCAAGGATGGAAGGAATGCATTTCCTATCCTGGTGGTGGGTGTGGGAAACAAGGAAAATGTCCAGTTTGAGGTCAAATAAGCCACCTAAGCTGCATTACTTTTCTGTATAGATCTTTGCAGTGCATTCTGGAGTACACCTCATGGCATTTCTTAATTAAAAAACCACTTTGGCATACTGTGCATTTGGGAGCATCCTCAGGACCAAATGCTATTTCTCCACATAACCCATCTGCCCATACAAAGAGAAGAGACAACAGCCCTTCCTCAAAAGSAATGTGTCCTATCATATAAACATACAGGGTTTGCACACAACTTGAAACCAAGTAGATTTTGATTACATAGAGACAGTACTTAAACTGTTCTCAGTCAGATTACTAACTGTGAATGCAATTCAATTCCCAAGCACCTCTTAAAGAGGTAAATAAACTATGTACCTGTGTTCTTCTCTAAAAGATAACAGTCTGCAAGGTAAAATTTACCAAGACAATGATTAAAAAACCCACCACACAGTTTGCAATTCAGCTTGAGACACTCAACATACTGCATAAGAGTAAGGAAGCAGAAAAGCACCCTCTTCTCAATGTAGCAAGTTGTTTTATGAAAAGCAAATAAACAACTTCAAAACATTTTATTGTCTGAAGTGTTTCCTTATACATATGAATTGGTAAACACTCCTACATTGCTTTAAAATGYTAGAGGTATTAAGCCTTAGATATGCAGGTCACATAGAAAGGCTGCCTTTCTCTTCTCAGCACTGCAGAAGTTGAGCTAAATTAAGCTTTTTATATACAATTTGAACATACTTTTTTTTTTTTCCACTGCTTCCCCCATTCCTGTGCCTGATTAGCTTAATTTGCTTTGGGAAGAAAGAGCAATGCCAATAGTAATCTCCAAGTCACTGTGGTTACTTTTAGCCAGGATTCCCACCCCCCMAGAAGTAATTTTGCATTATGAAGGAAAATCTTTCAAAGGCTCTTGGACTTGCTCCCTGTAAACTTGTTTTACAGCTCAGAACCTTGCCCAGGTCATCTACGAAGCACAAAAATGATCAAAAATACAAGACGGCATGAGTACAAGTATAAAATAGATTAGCATTTTTCAGCTTGGAAAAAAGAAAGGATGAATGAAGAGGTACATGAGACACCCTGACTGGCACACAAAAGATAAAAAGGTAACAAGTCAGTTGCTGTCTCTTTCAATGAGAAGAGAGGTAAARCAGACAGATCCAAAATAAACAGGCACTTTCGCAGTGTGTAGTTAAGCCACAGCACTCCTTGCCACAGGCAGCTGTAGATCTAAACTTTCAGATGTATTTAAAAGGAAATTGAAGACATTTACAGAAGAAACGCAGCAGGGACTATGAAATAAGGGCACTTTGGTTCAGTAGGACTCTGAGCAGCAGTTCCCTCAAGTAGGGGGTAGCCTGGGAAAAGAGCACAACACTTGCCCTGTTCTTTTGCTTTTACTCAGTCAAACACTGGTCATGGTGASTGACAGCTGACAAGTCTAGGCACACATGCATCCAACGCACAAGAGTCACTTTTACAGTCTTACACTATGTGGAAAACACCATCTTCCTGAAAAACCTAAGTTGCCTTTTCCCCTATTTTCACATCCAGAATACACTTTTTAGAAGACCTAGGAACTGGACTTCACCTGAAATAGGTACTTTGGGATTTAAATCAAAATAGGAAAATATTTCTAAACCTTTCTGTAAAGAAAGTTGGGTCAGAAGTAAGAGCAGTTCCTTATGTCCTTAAAAAACCTCTGTGTTTATAGCATAATTGTATGCAGAATAGATTGATCTTACTGCAAGGAGGGTATTGGGACTTGAATACAAGCATACTTGAAGGAAGTAATCTGGTATTATCCAGAGAATTAAGTAACGCTGACTCCATCCTTTTTGTTATATTACAAAATCAGAGGAAAAATTCCCTATCAAACTAGCAAATAAGTTTACATGCCTTTATCTTTCTGTGGAATAAATTGTACAAGTTATTGTCCCATTCCAATATGGGATGATAGTAACATAGTAACTTGCCATGAATGTACATTGGGGATAATCTCAATATCATATATTCAGAATATACACCAGTAAGAGATAAAATTATCAAGTCTAATAGGAAGCATTAGGTAAAGTTCCATGTGCCAAACTGCAGAGGAAGATAATTCATCATAAGATGCTCTTTGAGCCAAAGARCAGCTCTGAATTTATGAACTGTCCAGCTGTCACCTCAAAGCTTGGCTCCCCAAGCTCACAGAAAGAGATATTGGAAATGATAGAGCTACTATTTAAAAAAAGAGATTGCTATTTGCACATATCAAACGTCAAACAYGTTCAAGAATCCTGATTAGAAGACAGTTTATGTATTTAACTGCCATGCATTATGGAGATACAGAGCCCTGGCCCAGTTGACAAGCACCACTTTTCATCATTGCAAAAGAAAAAATATGGGAAATTGTGTTCTCCTAGGTTGCTACTAGTAAGGCCAGTGCTTTTGCAGCCTTGGAGCAGTGCCTCACTTCTACCTCTCCTCTCTTCCCTCTCACAAGAAGTATTACCACAATATTTTGGATTCCTGACAATCTGTCTTACTGCTCACTTACTGGATCATTTGCAAGTTGTGTACAAAAGAGAGCTCCATTGAGAGTTTACAGTTGTGTATACATATGCATGCACATATTCATAAAATATAATCATATGGTTAGCAACACATTCCATGACAAAAAAGTTTAAAGCTTTTTGTTGCGCTCTAGTCAGTGTAAAAACTTTATCTTATTTCTACAAGATGCAAGAATAAGTCTCGGATTATCAGTGGACCAATACTTATATCGCAGCAGAAGTGACAGACTCCATAGCATTCATAGATGTTTAAGGGTTAATACAAAGCCCTCTAGGAACACAATCCATGTGGATATATTGACATAACATCATGAAAGTACATTTATAACTTCTAGAACATAGATTATAGCAAGGGTGAAATACATGTTAGTACCATGTGATTACCAGAGAATAAAAAGCAGATTAAGCTTTTTGAAGTATGGATTCTAATAAAATTTTACCCAGAAATTAAGCTTGATATGTTTTTATAGTAAAGCAACTTGACAAGACCTTATGAAACACTGAATATAACAGTATCTTTRCCTGTTCCTCATTTACTTTAATAGCCTGTAGATCCATTTGCTATGAATAAACATAGATTTTCATCCTATTARGCCATTCTTTGATTCTGAAGTTTTTGAAAGCCTCAAGAGAAAAACATTTCTCTGCATATCAATTAATTATAATACTGCTCACAAGAAGTTAGAGGAGAAAGATCTTGCTGGGGGTCAACTTGCCTCACACCAGCCTCCTAAAAGACAGCCAAGGTTGGCACAGATCATTGATCAGATTCCTCTGACCCCTGACTTCTGCCTCTGGCACATTAAACAGCAAAGTCATCATTTGGCAGTCATCTCTTCTAGAAACCTTTGCATTCATGTTGCAGCTTTGCTTGTTTCAAAATCTCTTCCTTTTTCTTAGAAAGTCTAAAATAGGCATTTCTACTGTAGCTGATTTTTCTTTCACATATATTTTTGCAACATCCTTCCTGAAGGTCYGAGTACCATTTTAGACATAGCTGTTTTGTTTCCTTTGCAGGTAGATTTCCATGAATAACAGCAGCAACAACAAAAGCATGATTATCTCTATTTCTGCATAGCTAGCTGGCACCCCCAGGTACCAACCCCAGCAGTACAGCTTGACTCATTAGATTGTCCTTCTAGAGCTGACAGTGTTTGCCAACGTAAGTTCTTTAAACTCCACCTTCCAAAAAGACCTGTAAAYAAGCTCACATAGTCCATTTTCTTTCAAGGTCAATGGAAAAATATTGTCATTGTTCAGCTGGTATGCCCTGATATGTCTTGTATRCTCAAGATGCACAAACATTGGATGAATCCTTATTGCTAAAGTCATTGCATATGTCAACAGTTCTGGATATTGCATTGRCATTCAGGCAGCTAGCTGTCCAGGCAGACAGACATCCATAAATCACTACTTTTTACRTGAGAAATGCTGCCAGGAACAGTGGGGTTGGCACTCAGATATACACACTCTGCTGAGGTTAAGGAAAGCCTGTATTACCTGAAAGTGTCTCAATTAAGAAGTATCACTGTCCTGTTAAACAGTAACTACTGCCCTTAAGTAGGACTGTGACCATTCTAATTTCCTGAGGACTGTCTAGACCAGTTCCCTGATCAACTGTTATGTCCTCAGTCATCAGAAGACAAAATTCCTGCTGATTTTAACARAGGTAAAATTTGGTCTTCAAACTGTCCAAAGACACGGAAAGACAAATACATATGAATTTAGCTATCTTCAACATTAGCTACTTAAAAATGCTAATTAAACATGCTGAAAAATCTTTTGTTTCTATCACAGAAGTATGACTGCCTTAGAGGTCAAGGGATAAGCAAAGATCAATATTATTGTAGGTGTTACCTACAAACCCCATATATCTACAGACTACRGTTTGGATTAGATTTTGGACTAACTAATGACTAACTCATTTACCAGATATACAGGAAAAACCCTTGCAAATGAGACCAAAGAGAATTGGTATCCTYGCAACTAAGTCACAGGAATTTAAGGCCAAAATATAATAATGAAAATTTTTGATAAGTTATCCCTAAAAAAACAATGAAAAATAATCAATCTCCCATTGCACATACACATGGCTGTATGTTCATTTTCAATATCAACAGCACATTAATGTTTTATTCCCATTTTAGATAAATTAATGGATTAATAAAAAGCAACCCCAAAYTTTACACTAATGTTAGTGCATCAGCATTCAGAGCAAAACAGCTTCCTGCATGATTTATATTCCCTTTTGATAATAAATGGGATCAAATCCTATATARAGAGGATTAACACTTCATAAAAAATGTTACTTGTGTTGTGAAACACTGTCTTGAAACTATGAGTCTTGCCTGTGGAATCCTGTGACAGAGAAGCCTTTCTCTGAGTTAGCCACAGTCATACTTCATTTATTGCTGGCCTTTGTAATCATATTTTCCTGTCCATTATTAATTCGCAATTAAGAATCAACGAGGAAAAATTATTGCAAGGTTTAATTTCTGCCCCAGTTAACAACATTCAGCATTTTGCTTTCGGGTCTTCATTACAAATAAGTTGTCAAGCTAAACGATGTGGCAAGTTAGTTATATTTAGCAACCTATAATTTTAGCTTGTGTTTTACTGGTTGAAAACATGAACATTTGACATTACATCAGACAGTAGCAAAGAAGAATGAACTAATATAAATATCCCCAATAGCATGCATTAATCTTCCCTGACAAAACCTTCTGCCTAGACTTTCTTTGAGAAGGTGAACATTTTCAAACTGATTAAACCTAGAGGCAACCTTTTTGCACATATTTTGAGCAAAAAAACAATACAAATCTGAACTTTAGTGTATTACTCTAACATAGTTTTATGGCCAGATTTTTCTTAGATACAGTCATGGACCAGTATGGAATTATTCCAGACTTTTACTATATTATTTAAAAATTAGTCTTGCTACCCTTTTACATAACAGGTAACTGCAGGCAGATTTTGTAGTATCATCAGATGCTCTGAAGTTGTGCAAGAAAACATTATTTGGTTAGAGTAGTCAATTCGGTAGGATTTGTGTATGACATGCTATGTACATCCTCCAAGTAGATCAATATTTCCCAATATGTTTTAAGCAGAGAAAACAGGACAGCTGTGGGAAGAGATTGAAAAAAATTTCTGATCTCTAACCGCACTCTTACATATCGCTCAAGTGAATTTTAAAGAAGTTGAAGTGTAAAGGAATTGAGAACGGATAACACTYGGAAGAAAGAGAGGCTAAAGATGGTGTTCAGAGCAAAGACATGGCAGAAGGGTTAGATGGCAGAAACAGACTTCAAAATGACCTTGGCTCCAAGAAAATCAAAATCAGTGTAGAAGCTGGAAGTCACTGTAAAGAGCCAGAGAGCAGGAGTCACCTCCAGTCCAATCCCTCTCTCAAGTCAATGCCTGCTTCTRTTCTTGTCCCTAACATTTCTGACARTGAATYARTAAAAGAMATTTTCTTTGGCTTTCATTGGCTTCAACTTACTTAAACATAAAAAAGATTCTAGTAGACAATAWCTATATACATTATATTCAAAGCTTCCTTGCATTGATATTTTTGGACAGAATAAAGCAGAAGTTAAGGATGCTATTTGTAGAGTGAAGTCTGCTAGCCTCCCAGAACAGTCAGGGGTTTGCAGTCTCAACACACTTTTACGGATATCAGCTCTTCCCATAGTTGTATGCTGTCCCAACAGACATATAGAAACCAGTTTCACCTGTAAGAACCTGAAGACCTGGGGACATACTCTTAAAGGAAAAATAAGGAAACAAATCYTGCTGTGATAGCCAGACACAGCACACTCCAGTCAGCACAGCTTACTAAAAGATCTTATCAAAACCAGAAGTCTAACTATTAAAAGCCCAGATTGGCATAGTAATGAGTTAAAAAATCCGGGCTGATTGGAAGCTTTACAAGCTGAAATACAATTTCAGTTCACTGTCTCCCAATCCAAGGTACCTGTTTCTGACATCCAAGAAAACTACAAAGGCACCATTAGAATGAATGCAGAATACCACAACCTAGTTACAGGCATTTTAAATTTCAGCTAGCATTAGTTGACAGGCATCTGGGAGTTCTGCAATGCTTTTCAAATATTAATTTTAATACTTTACAATAAAATTGTTTATATGATGTGTGACATAATTGCTTGGAGAGACAAATCATGCAGTTATTTCCCGAGCTGTAAAGAACTGAAATCCAATAATKGTATAAAAGTGGGAGTAAATGAATACAGCAATATATTTCCTACAGTATTTTAATATACCAGACACATCAGAATAAATCTACTGCTTCAAAAGATCCACTCTCAGGAAAGATAAGAGATAGCTTCAGCAAATCAGGACTGACATCTTTAGGTCCCACAAAGAGTATCAAGCAAAGTAGTGATGGCACAGGTGGCACAAGGGGGAAAATGGCTTTGTAGCTGGCATTGGAAGGAGCTAGGACAGTGTCCTAGCAATGTAACCAGCACCACTGTACCAGTCATGCAACTTGTCTGAAGCTTAAGTGCTTTGAATGACTCTTTCTTGCCAAACATCAGTTTAACAGATTCAAAGTAAGCAGGGTTCTTTAATTCTTTTCTTTCTGAAAAGGCTGAATATGAACAGAAGATATTTTTTTCTGATTATAAAGACTTCTAGCAGAGCTTAAGTCCATCCCCTAGACCCTTAATCAATCTCTAAACATTCTAACAGTTAAATCCACATTGCATGTGGAAATAACACATGCCAAGTGCCAGGCCTTGAGCCACACCTGCCCATGGCCTGTGAGCTGGCACAGGTGGGCTCCACAGCAGGATGAGCTTGCAACTGAACAACTCAGACCAGCTCAGGCCCACTTTATTTACCAGAGCAGATGTGTTAGCTGTTTATTTTAATCCTCTTTTAATAAATATTTTCAAGCCCTTCATATGTAATTTTCTGTAGTGCAGATACAAGAAGCAAAGGATGACACTGACCCTGTGTCTCACCACAGCTTGAACACACATGTCAGRCAACAGCCTCCAGCCCAGGCCAACAGGCAGTGCATTGACCTCCATGCAGCTTTCTATTTCTACCTGTCTGGCAGCCAGTGTAACTCCAGCTAGGCATGGACATGAAGGTAAACTGGACATAAAGCATCACTAGTCAGAGCTCCCTTATGCAGGAATAGTATGCACATGTAAGCTCCCCATAAAACTCCATCAAGTTTTTCTCAAGCAGCAAAGTTCTGTTGAACTTCATTATGAGGTTCACTGGCTGCCACGTATCATTAGAAAGCATTTCCAAGTCCTGCTACCAAACATTCTAAACATCACATATATTGAAAYTTCAATTACTGCCTTACTTATCCTAGTTTGTGACTGCAGTGCTGTTTCAGATGACAGTTCAGAAMCCTCTCTCAGAGCTATGTGCTAGATGAACAAGGAGATGAAGAGCCCAAGGTCCCTCCACTCAATGCAATGGCAACCAAAGTGGCAGGAAAGCTGTGCCTCACTGCTGTGCAGTTTTGTTTTGGTCCAAAACAGACTGAATCAAGCAAAAGATTTTCTGTGAAATGAAAACCAGGACGGTTTTTTGGGAAATAATATATGTCCCTTAACCATGTTTGAACATCTTCACATTCCTGGATCAGGACATTAAAGAGGTGAAGGTACAAAGCAGCCCTGGACCATACAACCCATCAACCAGCAATGTTGTTCATAAATTGTGCAATCAGCATGATACCTGTTTCACTTAAAACTTTAGAGATGTTAACAGCACCGGTCTTAAAGTTAGTGTACAAAAAAAAAGGAAAAAAAGGAAGGCCAAGTGAGGTTGATAATCAAGAACATTAACATGATGAAGTTAACCCTATTATCTTGCAAAGATGCTTCCAGAATAAACTCTAAAGCTGCTTCTTTCTTGCAGAGAATGGCGAGTGGTATCACCAGACATTTCTTTCTTTTGAGAGTGTTCCATGTGCTCTGCAATGTTACCTGGTCTTTTKGTTTGTTTTTGCCTAAACTAACAATTCAATTTATTTGTAGTAATAAGCTCTAAATTGTTTTTTGTAGTTATTTGATGTCTTCATAGAAAATGTATTATCCCAGGACAAAAAATCAAATATATAATCTTATACAGGCTATTTTACTTAGATCATAAAAAATTGAACAAATTACCATGAATTAGACATTAGCTTCACTTTTTAAAAATTCTGTATCAGCTATTGTACTTGATAACACAAGAATCATGAGATACAAAGGTGCAAGGAGGAAAATAATTATAATCAAGTTTAACATAGCTAGAAGCTAAGACCTCATTACAGTGCAGCAGAAATCCTGTGTTAATGAAATTGCACATCTTGTGAAACCAACAGTCTCACAGCTTCAGAAATAAGGACTCCTTTTCCTTCTAGGCAAACAGAGACACTTTCCAATTTCTGAGTTCCTGCCARAACACAGATATAACTGGTAACATGGATTCTTCWGYTTGCAAAAGAAGAYTACCAGACCACTTTTGGGCATTAGGCTAGGAATTCAGATTTATTTTGCWTACGTTAAGAGCAAACTTATTCCAAATTGCAATTTCCTCATCCTTTTATAGTTTGCTTTCTTTTGTGTATTAGTTTGAAGTAGTTTACACATTGCTAGTGGTGAATGCATCACACTTTGGAATAGTACTATATATATATCTTACATTTAGAGCCATTAACCTACACCCTCATTTTGCTTTTCATTTTCCAGTTATAGTATGGATGCTTGTTGGCTTGGGATTCAAACATCCAGCTACAGTACATTGTTACCCTTACTATACAGATTTTTTTTAACTAACAGTAAGAATTTATCTTTTAGATTTGAGATATGCATTTTTCTTACAGATTTCTTTACCAAAAAGAAAGCTTTCAGTTGAGCTCACATTATATTTTMATCTCTGATGTTTTGCTTGGTTAGTGTATTCTGCTCCCAAATACCACTGCTGATGGTTAAACAGGATTGTGAATTGCAGTGAAGACAGGATGTTCTCATTGTGAGAGCCATACATACCCAAGCATATTTTGCTTGTTTTCAGTTTGATTTTTAAGGAAACAAAGAGTTCTGTGACTACAGAGATTTATATCAGACCATATAAGTCAAGTGGATGGCCAAATKATACCTTTTACCCACATGAGGCCTTAATTTAGCATTCTCATCTCTCCAACTATTAACTGAGAAGGACTGCTTCTCCCTCTGCTCAACTTTCTCCACAGCTTATGCTGCTRAAGAAAGGATCCAACAGGCTAATGCAGTTCATCCGTGCCATACTGATGTTGCTGAACGTATTKTATCTCAAACCAATTCACAGCCAAAAGGCATCTCACATTTTGTGTCAGCCAGTTTGAACACATCCTTAGACCCTCTGGATGACAAACAGGTAGGAGATGTGCCACATATCAGCCAGTCAAAAGCAACATGATATGTGAGGGACATTGCTAGTCCAAGAGCAATGTATTATTTCTCAGTTTCTCACTGAATCAAGGAAACTGMACCGGTAGTTGTCTTTAGCCTCAAAGGTGCATATTCTGCCAATATGGCTTGCATGCTTTAATTATATCTGGTGAATACAGCARTGCTGCTTAGCCAAAATAGCCTATAAACCCAGAGAAACTGCTGAAGACTGACTTCTGAAATAGGCAAGAGTATACGGACATCCTGAAGGACCCTTGCACTGCATGTAGCAACCCCAACTTGTACTTTAAGCGTCTCATCCATATGGAGTGCRTACCTGGTAAAGCCGGTACAGCTGAAAACTATTCAAGCAAAACCAGAAATTTCACATATGCCTCTATGACCGCAAATCCAGATTCTGGTGGGCGTGCAATCATCATTATCAAAGCCACCAACATCGAGGGCCGCAAGAAATCCAGGTCAATTGAGGATGCTCAATTCTCAAAGAGCACCATCCATTTCCAACCACTAGTTACAATTCARGTTGCTAACTGCTGCCCTTCCAGGTTGCCAGACCAGGTAATTTTTGCACTCACCTTGCATTCCATGCATCAGTCCAGCATCTCCAGCTTGACTAGAAAGATAAGAAGATCATACCGAGAAGTCACTGAAGAAAGATGATATCCACCATTTCCTCAGTGCCTAGGTAGCCACTTCATCCTGCAAAGTAAACCAATTGGTCACAGTTTCCCCTTGACAAACCTACATTGACCACTCCTAATTACCTTTCTGCTCCTCATGAGCCTGAGAATTCCTGAGCTTCCAAGAAAAATTAATAATATATAATGTTCCTGGGAATTTAAGTTAGAGGTTGAGGGTACATAAGCCTCTTTCTCAAGTTCCTACTTCCCTCTCTCTCACACCTAAGGCGCACCCAACATCTGCTCTCTTCCAGCTTTTAGAAAACATCCCCAACTCATGGCCAAATATAACTTCCTACTGCTATGTAACACCAAGAAAGCATTCACAGCCCAACCTCAAAGGATTCAAGCTTTTCAGAAAAATACCCCCTCCAATTTGAGAGCTTCCTTAAGGTGGTATCACACAGGTGGTCAGCAGAGAACCCAAAAGTACATATGCAAAACTCAGTACAGGAGGACCAATTTAACAGTTTTTCACAGGAGAAAGAGGTTAATCACAGAATTCTTTCCAAATTTTTTTTTTGAAAATATTTCTCTACACCTCAAATAACTAGAATATAAAGCACTGGGAAATATCACCTATGCTCCTATTAAGATCCCACATAAAAATGATTTTTTTTTTTTAGGTAAACCAAGATTAAGGCAGATCTTTAAACACAGGGCTACTCTACATTTTGTTAGGAAACAGAAATCATAGATATCAAAAAAATTCAGAAATGCATAATCATTAAGACTGCTATCATATTTACAGCTATCACACAAAAGGAAGTGCTCTATCATATTTCAAAGTAAATGAGAAATACCTAAAGCACAAGACAAAAAAAAATTTAGAGGAATAAAGAATTCATAAGGCTCTATTATTATATCTAGCACCCATGACCTACCTCTAAATTTTTTCTCTATTAAGATCTCTATTCTTTAGAAAACTCCACACACATATACACTAGAGAAAATACCTACAGGAACACTCAAGCATGCATGAGCCTACTCACTCTCTTACTTCTTACACCAATGTCCCCTCCAAACTCCAAAACTACTYAAGTGCTCTGTATTATATAGGGACAGAGACTTCTCCTACTTCCAGAATGCTTTACTTGCTAATTAGCCCTTAATTAAAACCAGCTGCAGCCAGTTTGAAACACTCCCCTCTCCTCAWCTCTAATGCCCTGGTTCTAATTTCTCAGCTAATAAAATTCCCCAGCCTGGACCTTATCTTTATTCTCTTCTTAAGAAAGTGTGTTTAGTGCTTCTTTTGCACCCCTCTCCTCCCCTTCTTTTTCTGTGTGTTTTCCAAGTATATAACTTTAAAGCTGGATTATTCTTCATGCTTTCTTTCCCGATCACTTTTACTGTTTAGGAAGTATTGAAGGCAATTTTTTCCCTTCCTAACTTGGGAACTTACCTTTAATGAGATTTGTTAAAGGACAATGCAGATGTCTTATATGTTTTGCAGATATTGGTGTCGATGCATTTTACTGGCGCCTTCCAACGCCTGTTATACCCGGAGCAGTCTGCCCTTCCACTCAACTGAMCCAAATCTCGTTTTGGTTTTGTGACGATGACAAGCGTCTCCAAAGGATGAGGCTAAAATTCCCAATCTCTGACTTTTCTGGGATTTGCTTATGTCYATGGGAATGTTAAGGCTGGATAGCCCGTAACTGCCTCTGTGACTAGATCTCCCCAYGTTTCTGAAGACGTATCCCTGGGAGGACCTCATTTCAGCTTCCTCGTGCTCGCTTCCTTGTCACGTTCCTGAGTCACTCTCCCAAAAGTCAACCTGGTATAAGGCAAGAAATACACTAAACTATCCAGGCAATGTTTTGAAATGTGTCACTGTACCACTGTACCACCTGAATATATCTTTGAACATAATTTTAAAGCAGGAACTTTTTTTTTTTTTTTTTTTTTTTTTTTTTTTTTTATTTTAAATTTTTTATATGTTTATATTTTTTTTTTTTTTTTTTTTTTTTTTTTTTTTTTTTAATAAAAGTGTAAGCAGGGGAGAAGAGAATTCTATGGTTGCTTTCCCTTAGTTCTGGGTCAGCAACTCAAAGTTATGGCCTGCTATTGAGTAAAATAGAATTACTTTCCCCTTAAACATAACCAGCAACCAGTCAGTGAGAGGCTGATGAGACAAATAAAAAGTGGCCCCTTCTCACAAAAAGGGTAGATCTTAAGTGCATGCAGTATTTAAAGGCCTTTTCTGGCCTGTGGAGCATGGCAATATGGTAATGGTACCTATTGATGTTCATTTTTTACTTTTGTGTGTCAGTAGAATTGCACAAAGTGGACAACCACCAGTGAAGCATCCAGCTCTSTCCTTTCACCTAATAGAGTAAGAAAGACATAATGTTCCCCTGACTTGACCTTTTGGCTTGAGARATTAAGTAGCTGGTTCACTTCTGGCCAGCAAGGACCTTACGTTGTGAAAYTGTTTTACTTTTGGCAAACTCTATATGCAGTGTATGCTGACTGCAATTCAGCTTTGTAGACCTGCTGCCACTTGATGAAATTCCAGAAAGGTTTCATGTAAACCTCTGGAGTATTCAAATTTTAATTCTAGGGGTCACCATATTTTCTGTCATGCACCAGCGTATATTTGTCTCTTCTTGTCAAAATAAAGTTGGAAATTTGAGGTTGACTCTCCCACTTCTCCCACCCTCTACCTACATACTAAAAATAAGAGTAAATGATTCAATGAAACTGTTCTGATGAATGCTGAAGCCTGAGATATCAGTTTCATGCATTTGTTTAAACTCAATTTTAGGAAGAAAGGTATTTTAAGGAAAAAAGGAAACTTCATTCTGAAAATATATTTCAGAATATATTCAGAATATATTCACAAAGCTCTTTTAATTCAATGTAGTTTAGGAAAAATAATAGGAAAATAATAGGACTTCATGAAATGTGCTGTCAGCAGAAATCTTGAYTTTAAATCCAATTTTGAACAACTTTTCTCTACTCTTTCAAAATCTATCCATCATTTTACCTACTCTGCAATATATCCTCTTCTCACGTTGTTTTATTCAGACTTGCTTGCCTCGGTTCATCCTTTGCTCTTTTGGAACGACATTCTAAGTCTATTTAGGATATTTAATCATCAATCTCCTTAAAAGATTAACATCTTGCCKATGGGCTGGCCCTTTTTCAAAATGCTTTTTWWAAAAAAARAAGTATATGAACCYAAAATCAGTCATATGTAAACAGACAGAAAAAGTGATAAAGGAAACAAAACTAGAGGCACATTCTAGGACCAAGGAGCTTCTTGTTTCCCATCTATTGCATTGGGAAAATATGTACTTCCTCTATATATCCTCAGCTTTCTAAGAAACATGTATAAAATCCACTCTATAAGCAGGGCTGTTTTCGCTGACAATAGTGAAAGCYATTTAATCTTTTAATATTTAAACTGACATAACTGTGTGTGCTGTGCGTGCAGCGGAGGAAACACGTGGTTGGCAACTTGTCGCGCTCCACGTCGCACCCCTGCTCTTCATCCCGCTGAGGATGAGGATCCCGCAGTCCCTTCACTTCTGCTCACACAGCTTTCCTTCCACTGCAAACAAACGCAATCCAAGGAGTGACAGGACCCATCGAGCGGCGGCAAAAGGTCTAATTGCAAATTCCCCAGCAATCATCAAACTGTCCTGCTTGCAAAGGCAGGATCTGCCCATCCTTCCAGCAGGATGTTTTAAAATTCCGTCTTGAATTTTGTCTGTCTTGAATTGATGTTAAAGAAAAGTCTTTCTTTGACATAGACATTTTTTTCATCCTACCTGTCTGACGGGAATGACAGAAGGAAAAAAAAAAGTTCCTTGCAAATTGAACTAGGTGCCAGAAAAAAAAGAGTATCTGGAGGAGATGCATTTGAGACAAGCACAGGAGTACAAACGTTTCATCCAACCAGATGATTAAACTCCTGATTGAAGGGAATTACTTAAGTCCTTACAACCAGATGATAGAATTTGCACAGCGAATATAAAATTGAAAACAAAACTTGGAAGCATAGAAGAATGAGCTTTATTTTCCAGCATTCYGCACTTTTATGTAGTGAGCTAAATAAACATGAAAAGGTGTAAGACAGATCCATAGATGCCATAGTAGTTTGAATACATTCTGCCCATCTGTAAATGACTCTGAAGGTAAGGAGCAGTGATGAATCAGTTTAAAATGTGGCTAAAATCATTTTGAGTAGCCAGAGATGAATATTATTTTAAAAAGATAAACAGAGCAATGGGAAAATAGTGAGATGCTATTCTTTTTTTTTTTTTAATCCGCAGGATGATAAAACATGAGCATGCAGTAGGTATCAAATGTGGTAAGTAGCTTGGGTGAGTTGTGGTATGTCCGGCACAATCATTCTAAAATCCAAGGAATTACAAACCATAGGTTAAAATCATTCCTTTYTGAAGATCATTGAGGATCACTGAATACCCTGTGCAGGTATTCTGATACTGTGCAGGTATTAGAGAGAAGGAAATATAAGGAGGTTCCAGAACTTTGGGTTCTCATGACACAAATTTGGGTAGTCTACCCGTATTTCAGATACTTAATCTGAAGACACAAGGCATCCCATAATTTATCTGATGGCAAGAGCAGTACTTCATGTGRCACACAGTCTGCCCACAACCTCTGYKTTTTGGACAAAGTCAACGTGTCTCACCACAATAGGTATATGTAATATATCCATAACACATGGCAATATGCTGTACAGTTTAACTGACTCAGAACAAAATTCAGAGTGAGTCACGAAACAACACTACTTTCATATGGGATCCAGCCTAAAGTACCATGACATGTGCATTATTTTCTTTTCTGAAGACCACAGAGCATCACTTGAAAGAAGAGGCACTGACCAGGCTGAGCAATCTTTGCTTCTGCCTTATCCAAGCCTTTCTATTTCCTGTATTTTAATTCCCAAGCTGTTATGCCTAAAGTATTTTTCTAAAATGTAGATTTCTGAACTGAAACCTCTGGAACAGGTATGCCACACATCATTTTAATAATTCTTATAGAATTTTATTATTCTACTGGAAGCTCAAAACTAGGTTCATACCATGCCTGTTCTCAAATGATTGTCTCTGAAAAAAAAAACAAAAAAAAAACAAAAACAAAAAAAACCCACAAAAACTGGAGCTTTTCTATTTCTCACAGGTGTTTTTTTAGAGGTAAGTCCTTTAGTATTTAGCAGGCATTCAGAGCCACTCAGCCATTCAGCTGCAGCGTGCTCTATTTCTGGTGACATTATTTGTGCAGTTAACTGTGGAGTTTAGATGGAAATCACCTTCCACTTGGTTTGGGARAGATATTAAATGGGAGTAATGTTTGGCAAGTACTGATTCAGGTCATACTATTATGATATTCAGTAAAATACAGTAAAATATCGGTGCTCCCATTTAAACATATCAGAAGCAATATTACTAAGTTCAGGATGATGTATTTAAAACAGTTCTCACTGTGATAGGCAGGGAAAGATGACACAAGAGGGGAAGGTGATAAATAAGGCAGTTTTAAATGGAGATATAATCATCCTATTTGGGCTGAAAAAAAAATAAGAAGGGAAAAGCAAAATGGGAKAAAACCTCACAGAGTGCAAAGTCAACTCTGGCTATATCAGATGTCCAATACTGTGATATTCATTAAACATTCCAGAACCCCTTTCACTTCCCACCTTTGCAGATATTAAGGAATTGATCACCCTGGCAATGTTTTGATTTCCAAAACGTTGTGAAAACCTTTATTTTACAGGCCGTTGGAATGGCTAGTAAACGCAGAGCAAGTGCAGAGTTAACTCGAAAGTGAATCAAAAAACATTCCTAGATMCTTTGCCATTTTGTTCTGGGACAAATAAGGAAAAATAAAAAAAATGGCATCACATACATGGGATTCCACTAGGAGGGCAACTGCATCCAGTAAGAACACGCATTTAAAAGCAAAGATTCCTTCTTTCAAAATAGATTATGTGAACGTGACTCCAGCAAATGAGCTTGTTTCTCAGTTCCACTTGTTTTCTCATAATGTTTTGCTTCCCTCCCAATAAATATTTCAAAGCTCAGATTTGCAAAAGATTTTTCACATCATCTTTAATTATTAAACCAAGTAATAGAGTTCTGAAAAGATAAACTTCAACTAGAATAATCTTCACAGAAAATTGGCATTTTTTGTGGCTAAACTTTTTTGTTCTAATAAATACCTATATAGTTGTTTTCTTTCTCCTTAAATTATTAATGAACTGTTGTGATCTATGAGCATAAAGAAATAAAGAAATTAAAGAAAATTTTACTTTCTAAAATATTTATGACATGACTAAAATATTGATAGAAAGAGCAACTTAACACRAATGAAACAGGAACACATTTATATTACACACTTTCTTTTGTGTGYTTCTGAATTAATGGAGACAATGCTGTTCTTGAGGAATTACATCACTCTCACTTTATATAGGGAATATAGTCCTTTGAGTTCCTATGAAATTAACAGAAAGAAGATGTCTGTATTCTCTTAATGAAGAATGACTTGTACATATTGTTTAACTAATAGTCAGTAGCATTTTAGAGAAAAATAGAAAAATTAAATGTATAAATGGCTTCAGAAAAGGACTCTGAAAATTTTTGCAAACTTGGGCTATCCTTCTGAAACACAATCACATGCTTAAACCTGGATCTCGGAAAGTCCTTAAACTGCTGATGGCTATGAGAATATCCCCAAAGAAGGATCAGTCTGTATATCTCTATTTTTTATAATCCAAATATCTCCTATGCCAACTGCCAGTATATTGGATTATGCAGCACCTTAGTGTGACACAGTTTGGCATTTGTTTGGCTGTTATGAGAGAAAATATGATTTAAGCACCTCAGCACTTTAAAAATACCTTTTTAGACACCTAAACATCTTTGAAGACCTGTTCCAAACTTAACGCTTAAGTGTGTGAATAGGTTATTTTGCTGATTTGGTGCTTTTAGGTATCATTTAATAATTTACTGCAAAACTCTAACAGGTTCCAATGATCACAGCACTGAGAGCTTATGGGACTGTACCTTCCTTTCCACACATTTTATCGCCTTTGACAGGTGAACTTTCAGATCTTGGCACTCAGAAATGGTTATTTAAAACTTTCCAGGTGAAATACAAAGAGCATTAAGACTATATCCAATTAAAAATTAATTCTCCAACATTGTTAACTTACAGGTCACTCGTATTTTTTAGGAAGTCATAAATAATGTATTCTCTACTAATTAGCTGCATCTACTTTACCATCTCCTATTTAATGAGCAACATGAGAGTAGTATGGTAATTTAAAATGATACAACTTGTCAAAAAAAGTGTCAATTATAGTAATTCAGTTCATGAGGCACTAGCAGAATTTGGAAGATGAATATGCCAGGAAAAAAAAAAAAAAGTTCCTGTCTTATGGGTATGTTTGTGATTCCAACCTCCTGCCATCCCAAACCGAGGTCGGATTTTTTCTTTTTTTTGTGAAGAAAACAAAGAAGTAAAAGTTTGAATTAACTAAAAGGATTTAAATAAATAACTTTTGAAACATTCAATTATCATTTTTCCCCTATTGCTAAGCAGAGATTTCGAACYAGATAAACAGAAATTATTTTGAAATTTGTCGGTGCGTTGACATTTTTTTTTCCTCTGAAAAACTTTTCAGGTGAGTGAGTGGAAAAGAAAAACAAACAGTTTTTAGGGAAGAAATCAGCTAATTAAGCTCTATTTAAAGGAGCTTTTAATACAGTGTTTTCCATTGATCAATAGCTATCAATGGAAACTGGATAGTTTGATCTTTTTATGTCAGGATAACCACTATTGGTCTGATTGCAGCTTTGGAGGTCAGAAAGCCCCAGATGAGATATTGCCGGAATGAATTTTAGCTCACAAGCCTCTGAACTGCTGCTGCTAGGACAATATCCTCAGTGAAGGGCTACTGTGTATATAAGGAATATATCCATATTCCTTACATTTCAAGTATCTCCTACTGGGAGCTACTGGTATAATGGATTAGGAAGAATCTTTAGACTGGCCTATTATAAATTGCAAGCTAGACGTTCAAGTGCTATCCATAGTCAATGGGAAGAGGGAGCTACTTCCAGGACCTAAGGCAGTTTGCTTTGGACATTGATTTAGGTTATCTGATGGAGTGACCCACCTCTCTTTGTACGAGACCACTTGGCTTGTACAAAATATCAATGTTTTGGACAGAAGAACAGAGCTGTTAATGGAGAGCCTATTCACTCCATCCAGAGTCCACAGGTGGGTGAATGAGAGCACAAGGCTCAGAAGAGCAGAGGACTAGAGAAGCTATTTTGTCTGCCAAGTCCCTGTTTTGCAGTCACAATGTTTCTTCTCAAACAAARTATTTCACATATGCAGCGTATGATCATGTGATGCACATCTTTGCACCGTGAACACTCACAGTTCGCTTTGCAATAGAACTTAGGTGGAAATCTGCTCTTCAGGCCCCATTCATCTTCAGGCACTTCATGCTCTTGGGGTTTACAACTGATGCATGAATTGAGAAGCTCTTAACCCAGTGCTACCTTGGTGTCTTGGTTCTAACATGTCTCCAGAATTTCTGCCTGGACAAACARCTCTGAGGCCTGCTGCAGAATTCATGGATGGCAGTGGGAGAATGGGAGCCGTGAGCCTGCACCAAGGAAAGCTGTGTTAACCATGATGTGCTGAATAGTGTTTTAAAAGGGTCGTCTTTGAGTAAGCCTTAATTTTTTTTTTCACCATTGGAAAGATAATCATTCGACTAATCTCAACCTAGCAGTATTTCAAAATCCAATAAAATATGAGATTTTCTGAATTTCCAAGACAAGCAGATATCTGCTTTTAGCGGCTTTCAGCTTTGTGCAGTTCTGACTTGAGATACTCTCTCAACGTTAATGCGAAGTTAAAACAGGATCGTGACGTTTTTAACCTAAGTCTCAGACCACATGAGCCTGTCCAGTTTTAAACTGTGGGAATGGAGCTCATGAGGCAATTCTCTTTTGATGTGTGTCCCATGTTGCGTTTGCCCAATTCCTTAGGAACAGTTCTGTTGTAAGGTACGTCAAACTTAAAATTTAATCTAAGTTTAAATAAATAAATAACCTTCTTTTTCTTTCAAATAAAACATCTTGTTGAATGATATATCTATTTTAGTGTCCCACTGTCCACTGAAGAAAATATAAAGGGTTATTACACAGCCATCTTGAAAATTCACATGGATAAAAAAAATCTATGGATTAGAACAGTGTGATTTSCATTCAGCAAGGTATCTGTGTAACGACTCACCTCCTACTTCAGTACAGGCACTTCCAGTAACATACCAACGCTGTTCACAATCCACAGTATTACTTTGCATTTTCTGTACCAGATTTCACACAGAAACCTTTTATCATTCATTTTAGTACTTTTCCTTGTTTAGACTCCCTCCTCCTTTCACAGGAAGAACAACAAAAAGCATACAGCCTGATTCTTAAAACATCACAGGATAGATGTAAGATGGGTTTAATGCTTCGAAGTATTCTTCACTTTTCAAACATTCTCCATCTCTTGTGCTCTTAAAATTTTAAATGTGTGGCCACATAGTGGCTTTATGGTGTCATACAGTGACCATGCCACTTTAGTGGCCTCTTCCAGAACCCCTCAGATTAATCCACTGATTTTAAAGGTCATTATGTTGAAAATTTTTGATTTAGATAACTAGATTTGATAGATATTTAACCTTAATTCCGAATTTCCAGTATTTGTAAACAGTCAATTTTGAGACAGKTGTAACTTCTCTGTAAAGGACCCAATCTTAACTAATTTTTGTATCATGAAAAATAATGCATTAGCGACTTTTGGGGAAGCATACATTTCTTTAATGACAGTCATGTATGGTCTGTAAGAACTGAAAACRAGATAAGAAACTACTGTGTTGTGACCTTTTTATTTATCTATGTGTATAACAATTTATACTCATTTCAAACTGATGTTTCGAACCTTAGGAAAACCATGTTCTTCCTGGCTTTACATTCTACTTTTCATAGTCGAGAAATAAAATAAATAAATAAGTAAATAAAGGAAATGAAACTATTGCCCATTTGTCAGAGTTCGGAGCAAAATGATGAGCTCTGAAGATACGGAAAGACAGATGTCCTTCTTAAAACGCCCATTTGAGAGCACTCCTTGAGTTGTCCCATTGAAAACCACAAGAGGAAGCAGCTACCTTAAAGAAAAGCTTCTATGAAATTCTCTCTAGAAGAACAGTTGTCTTCAGTCTCTGCTGAAGAAGCAATTTKCAATTATGAAAAATATTTAGGTGGAAATGGCTATTAATCCCCAAGTACATTTTTGAACTATAGCTTATGTACCGAACCTGAAGGTTTGCATGCACTACAGAAGCATTGAAAATACTGTAAGAAACAGTGTCCGGCCTGAAATATGTATGAGGGGTTAGAAAGTAAAATAACATAAGATTAACTACTTTTTTTGAAGTTTGTATTATTACTTTTTTTTTAAGTTTGAATTTGCAATCTTCCAGAAAAGAAAGTAGAAAGTTTTTATGCCCCTTTTCTGCCTTAGAGCAGAAACTACTCTGGGAAATTCAACAATTTTTGAAATATTTTGATTTCAGTGCAATATAGTTCTACCAGTGTCTCCCCAGACAGCTCTCGAAGGAAAGCAATCTCAGTGGCTCCATTTTAAAAATGAAGAGCCAGCACTGGAAGACTTTTGTTACTTGTCTGAGAATAACTGGGCTGAGAATGCACTTGTGCATCTCTAAGGCCTCAGCCCAGTGTCAGTTGTTTGAATTTCTTCACACCACACTTCTCCATTAGTGTGAAAACCTCACGCAACTCCAGCTGTTCATTATTCAACTTCCACTTCTTCGTTTTTTTCCTGTTCCTCACAGTGCTGGGCCAGCTTAAGTGATGAATCTCTCACACTGTCCTGCTACCCCTCAAATGCCAATTTATGACACTCTTATTTACCTGACATTGGTAACTAGCTTTTGATGCAGCATGCTTGTTTTGGAGATCCATGCACAATTTGGCATGTGCCCCTGTGGTGTAGGAGCGCAGAAGCAGAGAATCTATTTTTTTTTTTTTTAGCATTTCTAAATCCCTTCTTAGAAAAAAACGTTTTCTAAATTTGTATGACAGTAACACGCTGTCAGTAGTATTGCTCTCCAGCACCCCTATGCTAAAGGGTACTCTGAGCTGAAGTCTGAAGCATGCTGCTGAATTACAGCTCCAGATGTGGCCCCACAAGTGCCTTCCCTTGCACCGAGTACCATTCAGGAGCTACCTGGTACTGCTTTTCACCTGGAAGTTAGACCAGTAAAGACGTTTTATTGCAACCACTAAGCAATTTTGATCCAGTATCATTAAGTTCTCTGAGATTCATGGAGAAAACAGGCACTGCCAGTTGGCTAACATTTGTTGAAATGCTCTTTAGAAGTCACAAAATTGACCTTGCTACAGGGTTCTTCTCCTATAGCAAGATTTTTTATTTCCCCCACCCCCCTAGTGCATCCTTACTGAATCCTGCTCGCTAAATTCCACTGTCCTGGATGCTCTATCATCACCTCTTCRATAAAATACGCTCCTGAGAGAGAAAATGTGTTTTTTTATCCCAATGTTTTTGAGTTCAAGAGTGATTTCTTCATAAATRAGCATGTCATTTCATTCTCATATACCCATCAACTTAAATTATAGCCAGAGATAAAGATCAGGAATGTTTTCTCTGTGAAAAACTGGTGTTGTTTACTATTGATATTCTATTTCCTGGCATTCAGATGAGTTATTTAAATTCTACTAAATAAGCATTTGCTTAAACTGAGACGTGTTATGAAGAACTCTTCAAAGAAAAAATAATGAACACAGGTTGATGGAAAGRGTAATTCTGGGCTAAATTTACAACACCTTTTTTGTTGTTGTTCTAAACCACGCTATTAGCTTCAAACTGTTAATTACATATACAAAAATATGTTCATATATAATTCTGTATTTAATACAACYTTTATGTGTATGTGCCACTTTGTGGGGGTCACTTTATTGCTAATTTCAAGTTAACCCCTCTGCATTAYTTTGTTAACATTCTTCAGAGGTGGCCCATCCTCTCAGTTTTGCAAGTGCTTGTGCAATAGACAGAACTTAATTTGTATTGTCTCCGTAGAAAATTCAATTTTCCTGAGACAGAGACTACTAACAGAACCTTTTCGTGGCAATTTATCACATTTGATTTTGTGCATCGTTTTGCTTTTGCAGGTTCCTGACTTGGCTTTCATCTTAAATAAAGCTCATACACTTGAAGTATTGATATTAGGAGTGCGAGAGAAGACAATCACCCCACAGTAGACAAAGTTGGTTAAAGGAGCCAATAAACTTCTCTTTCTTCTGTCTAGTCTGTCTACTGAATTAAATGCCGTAGGACATGATATTATTGTCCTAGTGTACCTAGTGCTTCACAGAAAAATGATCTGCGCATTAAGTCTCTTATTTTTTAAATGACAGATTGATACAATAAGAAGCAGAACTTTCTGTAATCTAAAGGTTCCTCTATCCTTGTTGGGATTCACTTTCATTTTTGCTGATTGTTGTGCAGCAAAAATGTGAAAATTTTGTTTATTTTTTAAATGAAAACCATCCATTGGAAACACAAAGCTTTGCAAAATCTGAGGCTGAGATCTTAATGCTTATGTTCTGAAGCCACCAAGCTAACTTAACTGGGTGGTAATGCAAGTTCTCCGTAACTCTAGGTCTTTCAAACAAGACCCTGACTGACCCAGCTATCCTGAAGTTCACAACAGTATCACCTGCAAGGTCAGGGAAATGATTTATCATGACAGTCAGAGGGCTGTAATGCATGATAGCAGGAGAACACTGCCTGAGGGCCCCTGACTGTAGGAAGCTGAAGTTTGTATCTTAGGTTATCTACAAGTCCCACGAGATACTGCAGAGAAATAGGAGGTCCGGAACACTACGGCTGTGTTTCAAAAAACAAATTTCCAATGTGTCATCTGAGTATTATGTCTTTGCCAAGTCTCATCTCATGTCCTTTTCTTACATAAAAGCTTCTAATTTGCCTAGTCCAATTTTAGGAAAAAGAACAAGTTTTGAAGAAGGTTCACATAATTTTTGTCTTTTCCACATTACAAATCTTTCTTTTAGAAATTATAACCAAGGTTTCTCAATAAGGACACAGTCTTCCAATAATTAGCAGCCCTCACATTCAGAAGTCTGTATTAACCTTTTCTGTTGACAGTCTCTTATGCTTGCAGATCTCTCATTAAAATTCAGATATGCAGGAAATGTTCAACAAAAAGAGGTTTTTCTGCTCTATAG
Source organism: Eudromia elegans (assembly GCA_003342815.1). Classification (NCBI taxonomy): domain Eukaryota; kingdom Metazoa; phylum Chordata; class Aves; order Tinamiformes; family Tinamidae; genus Eudromia; species Eudromia elegans. The sequence continues at coordinate 613,114 of PTEX01000005.1, read as the reverse complement.
AAGTGCACAACAACCAATAAACTCAAAACTGAAATTTAATTCTGTCAAGTTCACACATTTTATTTTCTCATTTGCTTCTTGTATGGGGCTACTCCCAAGCTTCAACCATTACTATGTAACTGCTTTACTTAATGGATGCCTCTYCAGTGAGTACGAGGCCTTTTATATCACTTTCATGTCCCATTGTACAGCACATTTTGGAAATTCATATATTCTACTACAGCCATGTATTTAATCATCAGACAAAAAAAGCATTATWGCTACTAATTATGAATCTGCTAAGCATAATTATTATAGTACTCAGCACTAAAAATTAACTCATAAAAAAGTCCGCATCTTACAATATTTATTGGAAGAGAAAAATAATAATAGCAATTCTTTGGTAAATACCAAAGTATAAACTAAATTAATTAGTCCAGTTTTTAGTTTGACTTGCTTATGCTGAAAACCCCTGGCTATTGATTGAATTTGAATATCCCCAGCTATTGATCTGATGGAAGGATGAATCTGAAATTCAAGGTTGCATCCAAATTTAAGACATGCAGGAAATATTCAGCAAAGCAGAGAGAGGATTGATTCCTGGTACCACAGAAGTCAGTAAGAGTTCTGAGGTCCATGGCAAAATTCTACTGATTTTAATGAAGTCAACACTTCACCACACATAAAAACAGGAGGCCAGAATTTCCCACCTGTATGTGGATCTCCTGATGCTCCATAGCACACTGCAAAGGAGCGAAAATATGAAATGCCCCATTTCTTACTTAATCTGAAGAATATGAGAGTTAGCACAAAAATAGAATGAATTTCAGAATGCTGAAATTGCCATTCAAAATTGCCTAACCGTGTGCCATATAAATCACCTAGGGTTTTCCTTTCTATATATTTCAGTATATAGAATGTGCCCTTCATGCATTTTGAGATCACTGAAACAGCATGCAAGCTCAAGATGTTACTGACAGTATTTTGCCAAAATTAGTCTATCCAAAATCAGTATAATGTTTATCGGAATGTGAAGCCACAAGGACCTCATATGAGTTTTAAAGTCTGTATTTAATGCTTTTTCTCTGAATATTGTTCTCTGTAGGAAAAAACCAAAACAAGGACAGAGAAAAATAGAAATTGGTGTATAAACTAAAATGTATTTTTTGGGTCATAGTTAATTATAGTTTGTTTTGTTATAACTATTTCTCTATGAATATACATAAGCCTAAATATCCCATTATGGTTTAATTACACAGTCATTAGAAGAAGAAAATTGCTAATGAAAGCAGCTATGAAAAATGTGTATCATTTACAAAACTACACATAATATACCACAGACATTATCAAATATTGTAGTGAAAGGATGATTCTCCGAGGATTTCAGAATTGCATTTAGTAGCTTTTATACATTATCAGACCTTTAATTATGTAGAATTATGAAGGAACTGGAAATGGAAAGCCATTTGTGTGCCATTTTAAATTATACATCGGATGTATTATAGGATATGAAGTGGGCATGTTTCCTCACCTGAGCTCTACCATCTGGATTCTTTCAGTCTGAAACTTCTAAAAACTTTCATTAAGGCATGTCATTAACCTTCAAAACAAGGTTTTCAGAAAGCWGTCTTCCTAACTTTGCAATAATGGCAAGTTATGTTATTGTCCTAAGCATTTTCCTGTCAGGAACGTTTCATGTAATGGTTGTTTGTCATGTGCAATACAAACACTTCATCTCTGTTGAACGAAGCGAAAAAAGCTGTGTAAATAAGGCACGGAATGCATATGCTGCTAATCCTAGCCTAGCATACTCTGCTGCGAGGCAAATATCTCCAATATATTAATCCTGCCAAAAAAAGCACATCCTTTTGCATGCAGAATTCATTTATTTACTACCAGATTAAGGAATGTACAGATCATAATTATCTGTTAGCAGTGGTATTGAGTTTTTCATAGGGTCAAGATGAGGCTTTTTCTTGTGCAGAAAAGATGCTTATATTGTAATTCCTCACTAGGCAACTGGAAAGTCTTGTCTCAGTTGAGAATTTGTCTTTCCTACAGCAAGCTTGACTATATATTGGCCAAACCCAAGGGATACTTTAAGGTGATAAAAGCTGGCAGCATCCTGAAATATGCATTTCTGTCTCCAAACACAGCAAAGGCGTTACATATTTCAGCATGTTCTTTCATATGGCTGGTTGGCATACTTAGAAATGTGCCCCTTCTGGGGCATGACCATGTGGTGCAGCATTCACTCTGCAAAGTACACATAACTGAAGAGTCCTTGGAGCACAATTCAAGAGCAAAGTGTTAGGTCTAAGAATTCTTCTAGATAAAAAACGGAATCGGTTCAATGGGAAAGGCATGAAACGTCTTCTCTATTTCAGGAAGAGCAACAGCTCTATCATCACATATCTTAAAATAATTGGAGTTAGYAACCCAATCTGGATAGAGCTGAGATTTGACCCAAGGAGTTTCTTTTTACACTTGCTAGAAAGAGATTTTTCTCCTCCAAGTGAGAGACAATGGCAACTTCCACCAAATTTGTGTCAAATATAACCTGGAAGTACCTCCTACGCATGGTCATAGCATCTGAAARATCTTCCAGAAGTCATAAATAAGGATTGATTTTTGACTGTCATTAGAGTATGCATGACCAGAGCACACAGGAGTYCTTCGTAGCTTYTGTAGTTCTAAGCACCTCTGGTTTTATAGGCAAAAACTCAACATATTGTCTGTGAGATGAGATAGCAGCTGAGAACAAAATTTAAGAAATACAATTCAGAARGGAGACTCACTTGATTCACTACCCATGTCTACAAGCCCGTCATGCCAGAATTCCTTTACGGTGGATGCAAATGGATATAATTTGTCTACATATAGTCCTTTGTGTGCATGAACAAATTGGACTAGTAATTTTCTTCAGCTACACAAACGTGTGCAGCACTGTAGRACTATGATCTGAATCAGTGCTTCTATACAGGGATCTAAAATATATAATAGTGGACAGTAAGAAAGTCTGTTATTAGGACTCAAATTCTAAGTGCACATAAAAGAACGGGGTTATTTTCCATTACTTCCAGCTTTTGTTTTGCAAATGGTAGACACTAAAGATTAAATTAAAAATATTTTTTTAATAGGCACACTACTGGAAAAGGTCTAAAATATTTTCAGTAGGTAGCGACAACTGTTCAGTGATAGTCTCCTCTCCAATGTCACTTTATTGGTCCAGTTKCTTCCAACGTGCCTCTCTCCATGAATTTGCATGTTCAAACTACAGCAGTTTGTGGATTTGGGAATTAATATATCAGGAAAGCACATTTTAAATGCGTGCACAAAAAGTCTTAGTACCCACATTTCCTGATTCTGTAACAACTGGCATTAGAAGGTATATAAACTCTGATTTATTATGTTTTTTATTTTTTTAAACACAAATGAGAAAACTCTGTTTCTCCCCAGGCAGTAAGTGAATTGAAAATCACTTCTCCTTTAGGGAAATTTAGAGCCACTGTATTTCACAGATAAACACTTGCAAAAGCACAAGACAGAATAGCTTTCTCTTCATGGACAGGTGGGCACAGAATAGCCCATATATTTAAAATCAAATCAAATAAACAAAAAGAAGAGAAAAATGATCATTTTCAAGCAAGATCACTCAGATGACTCAACATGAAAATTGTGATCTTCTCTGAAAATATTTGAAAAAGCTGAGAGTGCATACATAAATTCTTGTTCTATGACAAAAATAACAAAATAAGAAGGCAAGAAGTTTTAATATACTGACACAAATGTTTGGGGTGGACAGTGAGATAGAACAAAACGGGTAAGAATTACAAATAACTCTCCTATGCTGATTCATGATTCCGAGGACCACATTTATAGCAGCAGAAAATTTACGCTGAAAAGATGTAAAGGAAAATATTACACTGCTCTTAATCATGCAATAGAAAAAAAATGTTCACATTAAGTTGAGCAGAGGAGATGACACAATGTTATGTCTGATTTTCTGTTTTGTGTATGCATACACATAAAATTAGCAATCAGCCAAGAGGAAAAATTATTTCTCATTTCTTAATGAAGCATAGTCTCATTATGCTTTTACTTGTTTTCTTCACATCTTTGCTGATTAACTAGTTGAAAAGTTATGGCAGTATCAATTTTCTGTGGTCAGATACAGTCAACATTGATCAATCCTCGTGCTGTGAAACGCAGATCAAGAACACAGTTGACTGAAGGCATCAATTATACTTTAAAATATTCCAAGTAGTCATTAGTATGAAGTGTATGCAGACACTTAACTGGCCTTAGCAACTCCAGAGATCAAAAACCACTTTTTTTTTTTTTTTTTTTTTTTGGTGGTTTAGCTGTGTTTGTGCCCAGGAACATATCATTAATACCAAACAAGTCATCTTCATTTTACAAGATGTCCATTTGATTTCTTCCCCATTTGCTTCCATTATGCCAATGAAGTGCACATCTAAGTTCAGTTCTAGTCATGTTGAAGGGGATATTTTGGTATACAGTGAACTGCTTTTTCCTGAAATGCACACCTAGAGGCAGTCACTTAATCCAAGATCCCAAATAATTCATTATTATTTTAACATAAATATCTTCCRTATAAAATGCGGTCTTGCAGCTGTGTCTACACATCTTATTTAAGTTCCAAACGTGTCAAAGTCTTTTTGCTGCACCCATTATCAAAATAATCATTCTCTATAGGATGGAAATCCCAAAGCGCACCTTTCCTGTCATCAGTACAAGTCTTCCAAGTGTTTCAGCAAGAAGCAAAGCAGGCTGCATGTCTAAAACAGAACACAGCATCTTCCCAAATGCAACGTATAAAAATCCTGAACAGCATTTTCCACGTATGGTGCAAAAACACAGCCCTGCTCAGGCCTACAGCATCTTATGCCACCACCAAACTCCCACACACAGCAGTCCTGCCACAGGGAAGGCATTTTCTAAACTGACCAAATATTCCGTGGCTCTAAATGACTTAAAAAGGACTCTTGGGAGTTTACAGGTCTTCTCTAGCCTTCCCACTCTTGTCTCAAACACCTCTTTAAATCTTTGAATGCTCCTGCAGTCCTGATTTTCCTTCCCTTTTTCTGTATACGCTCCATCAACTTTAGTTAGATTCTTAATAGGCACATTTAGCTGTAGAGTTGCACTGTAGTTTTGTTCGCATGCACAGTACTCAAACTCTTCAGAAGCGATACAGGTCTCCGCCTCAAAAACACTGGTGTTTTTTTCTGAAGATACTCTAATGTATACTCAAACTCTCCAGTTTGTTCAGACTCTACAAGGATATTGAAATTCCTCTAAAAATGAGTGGTTTCTCTTTTTCCTGGAGAGGGCGAAGATCTTTGATAATAGTTTGTGATACTGAGCATCTTTCACGCACTCAGCGGTCCTGGGCTGTTTTGGTGGTAATCTGACTGAAATCCATCTCTGATTAAAAGATCACACTATCCCCACAGCACACCTGGGCTGTTATCTGAAGTCTTCTGTCTGCTCTGATGGAAACGTCTTCTTCTCACCAAAAGCATCTTTCATTTCCCTGCTCAGGAAATCAGTTTGATTTTTTTTTTTTTTTTTAAACTCAGGCAGAACAGCCACCAGGATATTAGATCTCTTTGCTCAAAATGGCTTTAAGCAGGCTTATACACAAGCAAAAAGTTCACCCTGCGCACTACAATCCCTGCCCCTTKCGCCTACACTCTGACATAAACGCCCAAGGTGACAGAAATTGCCAGCAGACATAATACACAAAAGGCACAAGGCGCCGGCAGCAGCGACGCCGCCGCCATCACAGCTAGTTCTAAGACGCACACCCGTCCCCACAGCCGGGGGGGGGGGGGGGGGCTGGTACCGCCTCCCTTGCCTCATTGGTGCAGCATTCTTGATTGACGGGTGTCTCCACCACTCCTGAGACGGGGAAAGAGAAGGTTCCAGAAGTGCAGGGGCTGGAGCCTATAAATAGGGGCACAAAGGTACAGCTTATGTTCGTTTGACTGTGTGCGGTTGTGGGATGTAGCTTCTTGCGAAGTTTGGTGCTTTATTCTGTTTCTGCTGTTTCTTTCAAGCTGCTGTCCTGGTTTTTCATAAACTTAACATGGTTTTGACAGATAAAACCATCGAAAAACATCTGTGAAGAAGCTGCCCTATTAAAGTCAGTGCTTATGTACAGATTTGAAGTATTGTTTCCCTTTAATCCACACCGAGAGGATTAGGGAAATTTAGTCACCTTCCCCTTTGGAGGTGAAATGAGGGGGGTGTGTGTATATATATATATWTTTACGCTGTTCTCATCACCTCAAAGGTGGGATGTGACTGTACAGAATAATCTTTGTAGTAGTAGTTTCCTGCAGTGATGTTCTGTCTTCTGATGTTCCTTGGGTCTTGGGGTTGATATTGACCCTTGCTCAAGCAGAAGGAGATTTATGCTGGGTTGCCAGGGTCTCATGGTCTTTTTCTGGGGGGAATGTGGTGATCATGCTAGGAGTATTTCCCTCTTTTCAACTGATTTTTAGATGTTTTCTGAATGCAGTTGGCATATGCATTATGCCAAGGTCCCAAAGTGAGAATGGTTACCCTAAACCATTATATGAAAGGTGCTTTCATGCAATGTCCTGGGTCAAACCACTCTGGTAACACTTTCATCGACACACTTCTGCATCGTGTTTTAGTCATGTCTTCTGCATGTTATTCCGCACAGAGTAACTACTTCTACTATGATAAACCCAGAGTTAATGTAAAACAACAGGACAATCATCACCTGATTGCTGYAGATCTTTATTACAGTGAAACAACCACAAATGAGCTCAAGAGGAGCCCCAAAAGTCCCAAGATCTTGCGTTGCAATGTTAATAAAATATTTGTTCCATGTGGAGACCCAGTGATGTGCCACATACACACCGTGGTACCACTAGATGAGGACAACTCGGGCGGCTCAGGTGATGACCCTGCCTAAAATGCCTGTTTCTCTCCCGTGAAAATAAAGAGAACAAAAGTTCAGCTCTGAGTGTCCACGTTGTGGAGATGATGCCTAAAACAGAAAGTCTACAGTACATGCTACTAGATCTGAAATTGTAGCCTTTATTTTATTGGAGCTTATTYTCAATATTTGATTACAATTTAATATCCTTCAGCAGCGTGCTGGTACAAAAGGRAACAGACGGCTGACTATGGGCAGACAAGTAAGCCCCTGTATTTTTTTTGATTGCTGCCAAAAATCTTTCAGTTTGGAAGAAAAACTGACTGAAAACAAAGATACACTGGAAAGCAGAGCAGAATTCTATTTTATTTACTGGGCACAAGAGGCTGAGCTGCATGTTTACAAAGCTGGATGTTTGCAGTATGCATCCCTGTATTTTTTTTTTCCAAGAGACTGCTGATTGTGCATGCATGCACTCACACACAGCACCTGTAAAATATTTTCTATCTGTGGTACCATTTATCTTAATAGTTGTTAGTGCTGCAGTTTCTACTTTAACAGTAATCATGACACGTTTGTTACTTGATTTATTTGAGTAGCGCTGTCAAACACTGCATAAACATTACAATTCTGGGGTCTGGCCAAATTTCAAATTGCATTTTAATATTAATGTGCYTTCAGACTCTTATGAGAGAAAATGCAGGCGTTAACTTGTGATTAGAGCCACTATAAAAACCAAAGTCAGAACAAGTATGCTCCTTYGTATACTGCATGTGTTGCCTTGTGTAATCTGTCTGGATGGTGTTCTCTAAATGGAGACCCAACACAATGAAAATACGTCCAGCTTACACTATTAACGGGCAAATACAGAAATAATATTTAGCTGGAATTAGAGGATGTTTAAAACTTCCTGGTTTTCTTTTGTGTGTGGATGCTGATAATCCATGTGACTTCCAAAGAAAAGATCCCTGCTGATCCGTAAAAGCAATATGAACAGGGACAGCATGGCATCCGGAGCTTGTTTTCTGAAATGGCGTCCTAGTTTTTATTTTTCCCCAGTTACCATTGTTCATCAGCTGCAAAACCTTCTTTACAACTGTGAGCTGGTGATAAATTATTATTAAGACCACTATTCTCCTTAGCAGTACATTTCTTATTAATTGTCTCTAACTGCATTATTCTTTTTGTCAAGTCCTACCTTTAAAATTAAAAGCACTGTGGGATATATGGTGTAGCATCTCAGAGTGCTATGATGATAATTTTATTGCTAATAGCAAAGGGAAAGGATACTCCGTGTTCCAGTGCTTTTTCCTTCTGTCATGAGAGTTGAGAAGTGAGCACCCTAACTCATATCTTTAGGCAAGTGGRGTTAAGCTTTTGGAAGCTATTTCTAAATGGCTACATCTGAGCATACTGTGTCTTGCTATAAGTTAAATTACATCACTGTGTCTATTGTACAACTTAACAGCAAGAGTGATTACTTAAATATCATCTAGAGTGATGATAGTTTTTATATAAAGACATTTGTTTGTCTTCCACCATGAAGGAGTGTCCAGAGAAGACAAGGCCAGACTCTTCTTCAGGGATGCACAACAGAGGGTAGAAGGCAACAGTCACAAGGCGTCAATAAGAGAAAATTTTACCTCATTAGGAAACGTTTTTTTTTTCCATGAGAGCAGATCCATGATGTTAGCAAGCTGCTTRAAGAGCTATGAAATCTCCATCCATGGAGATACTCAAAACTCTACTGGGCATGAGTAAGCAGGCTTTAGACATTCTTTGAGCCGGGGACTGTGCTTAAAATGACAGCTATGCTTAGTAATGGAGCTAAYTGGGTTTGCTTCAAAATGGTACTAAGCAATATGTGGAATATTAACAGTCAAGGAATTGGGACCTGAGAGCGATGTAGAAAGCTAAATGATCTGTAATGTCGTGATACATTGAGTCAAGCACTTAGTTTGATMTGTGTACATCAAATACCTCAAAGTGCAGTGATAAGCCTCATAAAATACAGAGGAGGTCACGCTGGTGTGGAGACACTGCACTTCCCGTAGTGTTTCACTCTGGGCTGTTCATAGTTCCTTGCTCAGTTCCTCTCGTGGAACTTAGTGTCTGACAGGGGACAAAGTGGGATTTCTGCAATCCATTCCACTGATACTTCTATCTTGCTGTATTCAACTGGGTTGAATACAGAGTGATTGAAAGGCAAGACAAGTTAAAAGAGCAGAATCRTCATCACTGGGTGCAACTACATCTCTCCATATTATCTATATATGATATATGCCTGTTCGTATGCTTTTTTTTTTTTTAACGTAACACAAACTCAGTATTGTAGACCAGTCAGTATAAGTCCAGCTCTGTTTTGTTGTGAGATGTGTTATTAGCAGTTCTGTCACTTGGAGTGCCTTGCATAACTGAATTGCTGCCTTTTGGAACAAAACATGTTCTACTCTGTTACATACACCAATTACTGTAATAATAATAAAAATGTCTGTATTCTCCATCCATTGGAAATGTTGATATCATGTTCATGTCCATATCATGTTCATATCATGTTGATGTCCAGTTCCAGTTTATTTTCATGAGTTGTTAAATAGTCACTTAGGTGAGATGAAAACTCTTTTCTTCCTTTTCTACCTGTGCTACACAACACTAATTTGTAGGGGGAGAGCGAGTGCATTTTTAAGGTTGTTGTATTCTGTGGTTTGTATTTCAATACTAGSAAGTCTTAACTTCTGGAATYATGTAATTCTATAGTTTCAAGAAARCTCTGAATATGTGGCCTTTTAGTGCACAAGAAGGCAGAAGACTTAACAAAAAAAATTCAAGACCTACATGAAATAGTGATATTTCAAATTCAGTGGTATTTCGAATTATCCCCAGTGATAACACCAGAGCGAGGTAGTCTGTAAATCAGAGATCTCACAAATAATGGCAGAGCTCCATTGTACCGTACTATATCCATGTGTATATATAGTATGTTATGCAGAGTTCAGGGCCAAACTCTTTAAGTAGAATATTTCATGGTATTTCTGGTCTAAATTTCTTTTCAAGAGCATGGGACATTTAAGCCTAAACTATCTCCCAATTTTCAGGGAGAATTAACTGTGTATGGTATTTTTTTTGAGTGTTCCAAAAAGTGAAGTTGATGGTTCGCACTCAAAATTCCTGAAGTCCGAAGGACAAAATATCCCCAATACTAAAACTATTCCACCTTGCAGTTGTGCTTCAAAGGGAGGATGAAATACCTGCATACTACATTGCWGGTAACTTCTTTCTCTGGTCAAACCTATCCAGTGAAACACAATGAAATCAAGGAGTATGTTTATTGAATCTCCTTCCCTGAGAACTTACTGAAATATTATTTATGTGTATTTTTGTCTCTGTAAAGATTGCTAAAGCATAAGAGACTTGAGTTTTTCCCTAAGAGGTTTTTGTGTGTCTGTTTGCTTGTTTTGAACAGTCCATAGCCTGTGGAAACTGTTCTCTCATCATATTATCTCTGAAGTACATATCGAGGGAGTGCTTGGGTGATCYTGTTTCTAAAATTAATTACTCTCTGAGCTGTTTTTGCTTCTAGTTAAAAGTGATGATTTCATACTTCTTTTTGTGTTAAGGGAGAAGATATATTGTTTAATGTTTGTGGTTTTACGGACTTGGAACAGAGCTGACATTTTCTATTCACAGTAGTTAATCCACCTGCGAGTGTGAATGTCTAATCCTTTTAAAGATTTTCGCTTTGGAAGTGTTAATCTGTGTGTTATCTTAAGGAAAACCACTCATTTTTCTTTATAAGATAAATAGAAATTGTTATTTTTGGGCTCTTTTTATCATTCAGTTAATGCCTATTTATCTTTTATCATATCTTTCTTTTTTTTTTTCCTCATGGTCTGGTATCTTTTCCACCTCATGATTTCTCCAGGATATTTCAGGCAATAGATGATTATAAAAATCTTAAAATGGTGGGTGTAGATCCTGCTGCTTTAATGTTTTACGGTAGCATTTATCTTTTGGATTCTAAACGCTACATCCACATAACATTTTTACTTTGAGGATAAGTTTAGAACTAAAAAAACCCAAAACCAACCAAACAAACAAAAAAATTATATCCCCAGGAAGGCCCTGACAATATAAGACAGTAGAAGCTAATTAAAATGTGTATCTTGCAGARCTAGAGTCTTAGGAGTCTTGGCTTATATACAGCATATCCCTAATGCCTTTTATTTCTGTACAAAATGTTTCATCAAAGTCTGGCTTTTTCATTGCATAGGGAAAAGCATCATACCTGCAGACAGGTCTAGAGTTTTTGACAAAAAAAAAAAGCTTACAGTGGCTAATAGAGCATGTGGAACTTGTAGCGCCCAGTAACGATGGAAATCTGCGTGAGGTTTGACTAAACCTTACTCTTACAAATACTTGCTGTATATGAGACTGCAGAAACCAATCAATAGTAGCTGGGCTGTGTTTCATATGATGCTGTAGCTGCTCAGTGCCCCATGCTGGGGTACCTGGTAGGACTTTCCTAGAGTTGTGATGATAAAACAGTTTATGAGGGAGCAGGGAAATACTCAGGATTCAGCTCTGATGGCAGATTTCAGCGGTGCCGTGACGAAAACAGCATGGCTTAAAAATGTGCTGTCAGCTCACCAAAAATTGTCAGTGTAATGCTATTCACTTTATACACTAGACGTGCAACATAATTCTTGAGTTACCTTAAACTTGCAAGGATATGTTTAAAAAAAAACCAAAAAAAACTTGTTAGAGAGTCTTAGGTAAAATTTAAACTTCTGCTTTTGTGTTTTTGTCACAGGTAACTGTTTTCAGGTTCATGTAGTTTTATAAAGTGATATATCATCCTCTGACACACTGCAGAAGGTATCAATTAAACTAGAGGCCTTCCAGATAAAAGTATGCAATTATAAAAGGGARTCATTCCCAATTCATTCACCCCAATTGAGAGACTATCAGATGAAAAATCAGAGCTAATTGTTTTTAAAAACCTTCATGTACCAGACACCRAGGTCATGTGTTTTATTAATCAACCATTGTTGAGCACCTAGTATGAGTTCGTTGTCTAAAATTATGAGTGTTAAGGCTCCTTTGTTAGATTCTAACCTCATAGGAAAAGTCAGGACTTACTTAAATTTTATATTGTGCTATGGAAGAGCTTATATGCATTTTAATTCAAAGTTAAGTGATAGTAATCTAAAACYTTCTGGTCTCCAGCTTGACTGAAAATGTCTTTATAAGACAAGAGTGTTACCATACTTAGGTCTGCAATTTATAGGAAAAAGGCATGTTTTCAGTCCATTGTGGTTTTTTTTCCTGTTTGTATTTGTGTGGAAAGAAATATGTCCTGAAAAATGAGATTTTGTCATGTAGGACTTCGATGTTGTCCGGAAATGGCACTCCTGTAGTTGGGATATTGATTAGTGGTGGGATATTGATTAGTGGGGTTTTTTTTTTTGTTTTTTTTTTTTTTTTTTTTTTTTTTTTTTACAATACAAAGTGGCTCTCTTTGGAACAACTAAAAAGCTTTGAACTCCTTCTTTCACTTGCCCAGCAGTGTGCTTTTGTAGTTCATAGGGCAAGACGAAAGATGGAAAGATACAGACTCGGGGCCTGGATATTGCTGTGCCCTGGCCAGGTGCCAGGCAAGCGTAAGAGTTTGTCTGAGTATGAACTGYGGAAAGCCTCTATCAGACCAGGCAGGACATTTTATTATCTTGAGCATTGCCTGAGGTCATGCAGTAGTGCAAGGCAAATGGTGCTCTTGGTTAGTACTCAGCATTCCTGATCTTCTTTGGCTTTGCCGAGAGATGGAGAAAAGCTAAAGGACTAGAGATTGTAYGATGGCTGTGAAGAGTTGAAGAGCAGCTTTGAATGGTGCATGACAACATGAGGGTGCTGTTTCCTCCTGCTTCTCTCTCCTCCATCAGCTCTAGAAAAACTGTATTGTGTGGCCGTGATGCTGTGCTGTGTTTGGGAGTTCATTGTTACTACTATATGGACTATACACCTCATCAGGAGACACAGCAGGCATGGCAGGCATTAGGCATCGGACACAAAACTGTAACCATTTTGGAACAGAGAAGCAGAAATCAGCACCAAAAAAAAAAAAGGCCCAGGTTCACCGAAAGCATTATTTCTGAAAGAACAGGCATAACTTTGCAGCAGAACCCAACTTCTTTAACATACATGGATAACCCAGCATAAACTTCTTCCAAAAGCATTTAAAAAGTGATTCAGTTTGCCAAACTATGAATTTCAGTAAGGCTAGAAATTAATGACAAAGCAGAAAGAACTTTTTTTTTTATAGACTCTTTTATTTCCTAATGTAACTACACCAGAATATTTTATGAGGCAAAGCAAAAAGCAAAAAGATGAAAGAAAAAGTGCACTGCTGAAAATAAAGTCAGTGAAAAGCCAAGTTAAACAGATGGTGGAATATGGAAACAGTATCCTTAAGGGTTATGGRAAGATCTGAAGAATTATCACTGGAAAACAGCAACAAGAAGTTCATGAAAATTCACAGCAAGAGTGCCGATCACAGAGGAGGGTTCAGAGAAACAAAAAGTCTTGAGAAGCTTCTGTGCATGTAATCATTAGCTTAATTATTTCTACCTATAGTAGGTCATAAATTGGATTGGAGGATGTTTTCTGTCACCGAAATGGTTTTCAGTAGATTTCTGAATAGACACAGCTAGAAAGATATCATGGAATTTGATAGAAAAGGTGGTCTCTGAGTTGAAAGTAATAAAATAAATCAGCATTTAAATTGACTTTCGTCTTTTTGGTCAAAACTTGATGCTCAAATGAAATCTGTTACACRTAGAGCTGATAAGAAAATTATGGAAACATAAAAGTACTCTCTATTTAGAGCTGTTATAGCACATCGGACAATTCTGATTCCTCCAAGCAAAACTATTTGAATGGACCGTAGAAACAATGGCCAAGGTTCTCCAGAGATTTATAGCAGAACCTGAATAATTCTTCATTGAAAAAAACAGTGTTGCAGCCTCTATGTAATAGAGACTTAACCTTTAGTGCAAAGTAAAACAGTGCTGTCGGGAGACAGGGAGAAAGACAGAACCGTCAACACCCAGACTTTGTGTTCTGTGAGGAGGAAGTTCAGATACGAACTCYGGTCCCGATTATAACTAGATAACAGCATTTTTCTTCCTCTAAAAAAGTATGGCACTGAGCTGAGAGGTTCCCTTTGGATCCCCAGGTGAATCGGAAAAAGAAGGGCATCCCAGTGAGGAATGACCTGAAAAAAAAGTTGAGTGGGGACAGCCCCAACTCTTCATTGCCTACAGASAGAGCCAGGAATGATTACATGGTTGGGTTACAAGTCTGAAGAGGGATTAATACACATCACAGCTGTGAAAACCTCACCTATTTTTTCCCCAAGGGGCAAGACTTTTAAGTCCATTTGATTAGAAATATGAATTCTCCTTGGTTTTTAAGGTCATAATAGACTGCAAGTCCCCTTTGAACTGACATCCTGCAGAACCCAGGCCATGGAGCTCTSCTAAGGTTAATGGGATGAGGTGACACCAGCTAATAAAATACATGCAGGGAGCCTAATGACAGGTCTGTTACAGAAGAMGGAGTCACTGCCTGCTTGACAACTTTATTTCTAAAATACAGGTTTGCAATCAGCCAAGAAAAGGAGGTTAAAGTGCATTCTCTTCCCTCTTCTTGCTGGCCCCAGCAGACACGGGCCAAAACACCTATGGACGCTTGACAAACACAAACTTCTTTATACCCTGGTGCTCGCACTGGTTTCTGTTATCCCTGGGAAGAGTGGCTTCAGCACATAGTTAGGCCCTGACAGTTACCCTTCAGAAAGAATTACAATTAACTCGCTCCCAGTCAGCAGCAGAGACAGGAGAAGGACCAGTGTTAAGTTTCTTGTTATTTTTCTTATTAGCAGTGCAATGTGCCACTAGCCMTATTGATAAAGGAATAATATACAGCATAGCTCATTGCTGCACTTAATCAGGACAGCTGCACAGTGTGCGTTACCTAAAAGATTTTTAATTTGTATTTTTAATACAAATTTCAGTACATGTACAAATCTACATGAAATYAAACATAATCTGGTTTCTTTTGGCACCGCTTATCCTGTGTGCTATATCCTTCCAAGTTGAACTAATTGTAAATATGCTTGGGTTGGAGTTGGAGGTTCTGACTTGTTCCGACTCTACAGTTAATGTCTGTGATGGACTTGGTAAAGGAAGGACAGGAAAATCACATCTTGAAAGAATAGGAGATTTCTGAGTTCGGAATACCCTTGAATACTTTGGAAAAGACAGACCTCCCTATTCTATGCCRCATACTTGAATTCCAGCTGTGTGACATGCATGTTTTAAATTATCACACAAACATTTTGAGCTACAAACTGTTGTTCTTYGGAAAACTCACCATGGAGACAACCATACTGCGTGAGTGGAAAAGTAGGGGAGTAGAAAGGTATTGTGGGGATAATATTCCAAGCCCTATTTGCCATCGTTCACACCATAGCGCTTCAGGAAATACTATTGCCTACGAAAAATTCWATTCACAAAACTTAATACTGGACACCCAAAGCTGTGATCTGCTCATGATCAAGAAGAGCAAAAAACAAATGTAATGTGCTCAGTGACAAGTTTCTACAAGGAATCCAGAGTCTCCTGTCTCAGAGATGCTGAGGTCTTAGAATGCACTATAATCTTATGTTCCAAATGTTTGCAGCTGTGTATTCAGATGTGASAATTACTAGTTTGACTTGATAGATATAAAAGTTTCAAAAAGTTTCAAAAGTTCCAAAAGAGGATTGCAAATTTTTTTTGACAGAAAAGTAGTAGAGGTATCTAATATTTTTTATTCCAAAAATGATGCTATTTTCAACTCCCAAGATAAAATAAATTTAATCAAATATCTGCAAACATTCAAAGAGGAAAAGGGTAGTTTATTTATTTTGAAAAAGTTAAAATCTTCCCTTCCTTGTTTCCTCTTCTGGTTGATGGTTTATAGTTTGTTTTAGATGCCTTCCCCCTACCCTCACTGCCAACTTGTGGAATAAAGTGTACAAAGAGTTTCTCCAGATCCCAGACTATTTATCGTCACATACAAATTAAACACMGGATGACTTGCTGAACGTCCAGTATAACGTGCACATCCTGCGTTTTCCTTCATTGGAGTCTCCAAATATTGTAACGTTGCCTTGGAAGTAACAGCCCAGTAAAATACGCTATTACCCTGTTCTGTAAAATGAGCATATACATAAATGAGGACCTGTTTTTTTTTTTTTTTTTCTTTATCCCCTCTGTAGTTCATACGTATTGCTGCTACTATCACTAGCTGGTACTGTGCCATTTCAAAGAAAGTGAAGTTTTGAACTTTGTGGGTTTTTTTTCAAAAGATTTTGATGTTTTGACATATTTCCCTATAAGATCTTAAAAAGATTCAGCTTGTATTCATAAGCCATCAATGGAAACAGGATTGGAAGAAAAGAGATATTAGCATAACAGACATGAGGGTACATAAAAGGACTTTGAAGCCTAACTTTTGCGATTTTTCCKTTGGAATTAGTTCTGTTCTTTTACAAGCCTATTCTCTAAAGGGTGACGCTGTGGAATGGATTACGAAGTTGCTCCAATTAGTTAATTCATTCATGAGAAATACACGTCTGTGCCGGCAGGAGTTACTGAAACACTGAAAGGGCTGCAAAGAGGAAGGCTGCTTTTGGAACAGACTCACATATTGGAATTATTTTATGGATCACATGATGGTTTTTAGGAATATTGCTGAGAGACATGTAAAAGTAACTGAGAATGTATGTTGGTTTCTCCATGTTGATTTCTCAGTATCTACTTCTAAAAACTGCTTAGGTCTCATTCTATTGCAAGAAATGACAGAACTCCAAATAATTCTGTGGGGCCAATTTTTGAGCAGTTCCACCCCAAGGAAGGCTTGGGGGTACTAGATATGTAGATATCCTTTGTTCACTATTTAAAAAATAACAGAAGAGGTTCCAGCAGGGGTAACAACGGAGTAACGATTTTTTTTTTTCCCTAAGAGAAAGAAATTAACATCTTTTCTGAATGATGAGGCATTGTTCACTGAGAAAAAAAGAGATCTTGGACCTTTGCTTGAAGAGCAAGATCTTTTGCAAGAAAAGAAAAAGCGTATCTAGGCTTAGATAAAGCATTCTCCTTCAAACGTTTTTAGTATTGTTTCAGTTAACCATTTTAATGTAAATTCATTTGTTTTACCTAGTAAGGATTTTTTTTTTTTTTTTTTTTTTGGGTCACAAAAGATGATCTCCATAAAGTTTTTCACATCTCAGATCGAAAGGAGATATCACTGGGTGAAGCATGAAATGAGTAGATAATTGTGTGATAAAAACAGAGGAACATTTTAGTGTTGTATCACAAATGAGAGCGTAGACGGGGCATGTAACCTCCATAGGACTTTTTTTTCTTCAGAAAAGTCTGACCTTGTTGGATGCATGAGACTCTGTGTGTGTGTGACAAGTAACACCTTTTCTAACACAATTAAAAACAGACTCTGTGTTAACCTCCACTTTTCTGATGATGAACACATCTATTACTGCTCGCCGTAACTCTGAACTCAACCTTTGGACACATCGTAGATGGTAGATAGTTGTACAATGCTCGGTACTATTGAGTCATACCAGTTGGTGCTAGGTCTTTAGACCGACCCAGTCTGACTATCTACCATAGGAAGTCAGTGACCTGAGAAGACTGAAAAATTTGACTTCTTTTTGACATTCTTTGCAAGAGCTCAGCTGAATATGTGGTGAGAAGGCTTGTCCCGCATAGAAACTTCTGAGTCTATAGATGTGAATATACAAAGTGGGTGTTTGCAGTTCAGAAGCACAGCCTTAATCCACAGTCAAACAACTAACTGTAGCAGCATTTCCAGTTCTATTAACATAATTGCATAAAAGAACAGAAGAGGAGGCTATTGTCAGAGGGACAATAAGGGATCAGGAGACCATCCAGCAGAAAAGACACTTCTGTCCGTACAATAAACAGGCTYTTTCTCTCTTGGCTTGTCCCACCAAACTCTGTCGAAGCCAAGCAACTGGCAAGAAGTGTTCACTACAGATGGATCAGCAGCAGCTCATACAATACAGCTCATACAGTACAGCTGAATCCATCTGGCATGTAAAGTGCTTGAGATGATGCTTGTTAACTGTTTACCAAAAATTTCCTGCTCCATTAAAGCAGGGTAAGGGTGTTTTGTGTCCKCTTTCAGTAATCTAAAAGGTTTTCTCTACAAGAGGGTGTTAGAACAAATGCAGTTTCAGAGGGCCAGGGTGCTGCCCATGTCATTCAGTTACAGCAGCCTCCCAATTCTGTTCTCCATGTGGAGCTTTTGAGATGAAAGGGCATTACACAGAATCACAGAATGATTAAGGAGGTTGGAAGGAACCTATACAGRTCATCCAGTCCAGCCTCCTGCTCCAGCAGGGACACGGAGGCACGGGGCACGGGGTGGCATCCAGGCGGGTTTGGAAGCTCTACAGAGAAGGAGATTCCACAGCCTCTCTGGGCAGCCTGTKCCAGGGCTCTGTCACYCTCACAGGAAAGAAGTTCTTTCTCACATGAAAATGGWACTGCYTGGGTTTCAGCTTGTATCCATTATGCCGTGTCCTATCACTGAAAAGTTTGCCTCCCTCCTCTCTACATTCTCYCCTCTGGTATTTTTTACATATCAATCAGATCAGACAAAAAGGTAAACTCAGTGTATGCATTAATATGTGTATTTTGTAAACTTTGGCTTAATGACGTAGCACTAGTGGACCTGATTGTATGGCAGGTCTATCACTGTTCAGTCAAGTTCTCCTTCTTTATAGATGTTGAYCGCTTAGGAGTTGTTCTATTCAATTCTGCCAAAATCATGTCGTTTTTCAGCCTAGACAACATGAGCTAAATCCACAGTCATGGTTGTTATGCTTCTCTTTAATGATAACATGAGTGTCTCCCAGCTGACCCTTTGGTATGTTCATTGTGCTTTTCTAGTTCAAAACCAAACTGTATGTAGTAGTACGAACCAGCAGTACATCACAGAAACGTGGCACATTAGTTCATGAATTACTGATTAATACTTAGAAAATGCTTGGAGACTTTAAGCTGAAAAATTTTCAAAGTTGTAAGTTTGAAGTAGTGTGGAGTTSAGAGAGGCGTGTGTTTCTCAGATCTCTTTGGCTACTTCTGCCTACCCAACTGGCCTAATACAGGATGTTTTACATCTCACCACCTTTATCCTTGTGCTTTGGTAACTGGTACCTGCCTGCGACAGCTCTCAGGCTTCAGTTGAGCTACCCAGTGCCAACTCACAGTGTCCTTWTTCAACCAGACGTACCTGCAAAGTCTGCAAGTGTCTTAGTCACCGTCATGGAGCAACAGCAAAGCCTTAGAAGTTCTTTTAACCCAGAAGATGAAAATACACACAGAGTCTGTAGATTTGAGGACTAAGCCTTTTCCCTTCATTGACAGCACTCCTAGGGAGGCGATAAGAGAACAAGTGGGATTTAATCTTTAATGCAACAAAATACATATTGTTAAAGAGTTTCGCTTCAAGAGCACCAAAACTTATTTTGGTATTAATGTCGTTTGTTTGGATTTTTTTTTTTGGTGGACTACTGCTGCTGTTGTCAGGATAAATGAATTACTTCATTAACACAAAGCCAACAAGTAATATTTTCCCCCTGCCTGGGTACACACAGGATGCTGTAAATCAGGGCCCACTAGGGCATAAAAAAAACATGAAAAATTACCATAAGTTTCCCAGCTTTAGATAGTGTGACGTTTTAAACTTCGTTAACTCTAGATTAATTGAAATTGCAATACATTCAATGGCTATAGCAATGGCTATATTCACTGTCAGCCATCGTTTAATTAGTAACAGTTAAATCAGCTTTGAAAGAGTTAAAATAGTGAAACAATGGAAGATGAGTAGTGACTGTTTAGTARCTTCTGTTTGTGCAGCAATGAATTTGAAATACATATTGAACATTTTTTGCTTAAACTTTTGTCGTTTAACATGAGCAAGAGGCTCATACTAAAACTCATCTGTTTGACAAAGTATATAAGAATGTAAGGTCTTTCTGACATCTACTCTTCTGTCAAACTTGGTTGAAATTCCCTGGCAGGGAACAAAGATAAACATTTTTTTTTTGTAAGTGTAAATTTTATTTAAATAGGAAATCATACCAAAAACTGAACTACATTTTGCTTGAATTTATAATGGGATGGGACATAGGTTTCATAATAATGTTGTTAATGTGCTTGTAACATAAGTGTGATTTATTCGTGTGGGCAGTGTCGTCCTATTTCTGAGATYGTGTATCATCTTTGGAAAAGTACTACGCTGCGAATGGGCCATCATTTATGTCTGCCTTCCTCAGAAGAAATATGGCATTTTATGTTAGACCAAGGCAAAATTGCAATTTGCTGAAGCAATAAAAAAAAGTGCAAGAGCCTTAATGTAAAGAAAGYATCCAGCAGCAAGGTGAGCCCTAGGTAGTAGAAGGAAAGATGCAGCAGATCAACTAGATATGAGACATGCTAGTTGAAGAGTAGTACGGAGRTACCTTAGAATCAGCAAATCTCAGGTACATTAAATAGCGGAGATGATGGGTTTTTGAGCAGCTCTCCAAGCTTATGTTTCGCTTGGCTCAGGGGTTTGTGTCACAGGATGCAGCATTTTTGATCCAGCCATAGGGATTCAGCAA
Source organism: Eudromia elegans (assembly GCA_003342815.1). Lineage (NCBI taxonomy): Eukaryota > Metazoa > Chordata > Aves > Tinamiformes > Tinamidae > Eudromia > Eudromia elegans. The sequence goes on along the minus strand of PTEX01000005.1, from coordinate 592,445 downwards.
TTTGATTTACTCTGTTCTAYCTTTAAACACCAAATGTCTAGGAAATGAATAAATCAGTGAATAGTAACTTTAAAGTCAATAGAACGTGTTAGAGTCTACACTAACCAAAGACAAAAAGTCTACACTAACCAAAGCAGTCTTTTCATTGTCGGCAGTGGGCTTCGGTTCTGGCCATGTGTGGTTTCTGATACTTGTGTTATTTGCCTTTTTTATGGGCAGCACTGGCCCTACAGTTCCATAATTCAATTTTCTTTGAAAAAAGAAATAGTTGTTGTAGGTGAGAGACAAAACCTYTGTRAGGTAATTGTGAGTTCTGTAACTTMAAAAGCAGATCATAAATCCAAATACCATAATTGTTATTTGGAYCTCCTTTTTTCAAGGTGTGAGCAGAAGATCTTGGCTTGCATGGGTTGATTGGGGCAAAGGCAAACTACCCTTGAAAGTGCTGATGAAAAATAGGAGAGCAGAAAAGCTAGTAAAAGAGTAAGTGCAGGGACGAGAACAAATATCTATATAAACTGGCTCATAAGCTACATAGATTGGAAATCAGAAACAACTTTTCACTATTGAAGCAAGCATTACATAAGCCCCATGAGGCATCCCAAGAAGTTTCCTCCTAGTCTCTTGGTTTAATACTGCCCAAATGGCAGACTGAGAAGTTTCAGTTTTACACAACTGCGATGTTGCTCAAACTAACGTGGATGTACACCAGATACTACGGTACATATTGTTATAAAAAAGTAATGGGAACACATTTAATACTATGTTTTTCATATTACCTTGAAGCCTTCACTTACAGGTTATAACTGAACTTCTCAAACCAAAACCATGTGCCAGACAGATTCCATTTTGTAAAAGTGCACCAAGACACTGGGTTTTGTTTCAGTGCAGGGAGAGGGTAGATGTCTCTGCCTGGAAATCTGTTGCAAAATGAAATTGTCCTACAGCAAACTCAGTGTAAAATTTGTGCAGATGATCCTAAGCTGCTTTTTTGAAAGSAGGAGCAACCAGAAAACAATGCTGAAATTCACGTGGAATGTAATTACAGGCATAAAATAGAATTAGGAATTTCCATGCAAGTTAGTGATCTCAAGTTGATTTTGTGTTTATTTCATTTCAGTTTATATTGTTCAGCCATTTCCAATTTCTACATGTTACTGAGAGGATTTTTTCTTGCCTTTTTAAACTAAAAGGCTCTTGGAGAGTGCTAATTAAGGCAAAAGAACCTTTTTCGAGATGGGTAATTAAGGACGTCAGCTCGGGAAGCCGAGAGAGCCAGTCTCACCAAGGGAATCAATATTAAAGACTGGAGCTTCGAACTTCAGTTCTCCATGCAGCATTTCGATCACTTGACATTTTCAATTTGCACTGTTTTCCTGTATATTTCATTMTTGCTTTTGTATTTCTTTCTGCAGAAAGCCATGATTTTTCACCTGTGAGACATCATCACACAGATACTTTATTTTATTTATGTGATAAGCATTTTAAAGTCTTTTAGTCTGCAGCTGAAAAGTCRTAATTTTAGCTGGATTCCTTGCAGTTCTCTTCCTATTCCCACAAAGGATCTGGGAGGCATCTGGCCCTTTTCACAGTATTTCAAGACACTTTTTGGCCTTGTTTTTTTTTCCATGGTAGTATTTAGTTTTGACCAGTCYTTATCGTCTGGGCCATTAGTAACCTCTGGCAACCATGACAAGTCTGCAACACAGCTTGGTCATTCTTGTTGAGAGCTGCTGCTTAGAAACCACTTGTATGTTTTTGGGTACATTATTAATACAAAAATGTATACAGAATTTCACTGAAATAAGATAATACAAGGTATTTTTTGAAAATTGAGAGGGGACTTTTGGAAACTCCCAAAGTTGAACAATGTGTTTATATTTGTCTTTTAATTAAAAAAAAAAAAAACTGTTAACGGGCACATTATGGTACACAGATTGAGGAATCTCGTGCTTTGCCTGTCGACCCAACCATCAGCAGACTGACGCAGCCCCAGCACTTTGGTATTCTTGCCRTGACTGTTTACAGTTCTTATTTATTTATTTACCTGTCCAATGGCAGCAGTTCAGTAATTGAGCAGAAGCAGATGGAGAAGTGCATCAGTTCAGYTCCATGTAACACGCTCGAGTAATGAAGCAGTTACCTCCAGGAAGGCTGTTTCAGCTCATCCCTCCCAGCTCCCTCTTGCGCAGACACCACGAGGAGATGCACCCGTCATGCTCTCATCTCCATTTTGCATCATATTAAAAGTAGTTTAAAAATAAATGAGCAAGCACATGGTACAATAGCTGTGAAATATCATTGCGTATAATTAAAAGTGGAGCTTTAGTTTTCCACTCTGGCCCGTAAAGGTCTTTTTTCTCTTTTCAGTGGTATAGAGGGAAAAAAAATGGCGGAATGGAGACTTCTGGCATGAGATTGCAAAACTAGAGCAGATTAGTGGCAAACTTCCAGCAGAGGGGCTATAAAGTCTTACTCGGGAGTTTCTCTTTGATAAGTTTTCTGCAGCATAAAAGGAGGTTTTTCTGCAGGACTTTGAGCCACTGCATAAATTCCTTTCTAGCATTCTCAGGAGAAAAGCACAGGATGATAATTCCCATCCAGGCTGCCAGTATAATAACATACAATATAATAAGAAGCTCAGAAGAAAATAAAAATGAGCTTGTAGGATCTAAGCCAGCCTGTCAGTGCAGTAGCCCTCCCAGGCAGAGACCTRGCAGCAACCTCAGTCACTGAGGATCAGTGAAAACTGAGGTCAGAGAAAGTTCTTCCAGAAAAATATTAACTGTTTCACTCTTTAATATAGGGGAAAACTCTATACTGAGGTCAGAGACCAGAAGCTTTATGAAACACCAGAATCATGATGTAGTCTGGAGAAAGCGAAAGGAAAACAAAGTTTAGGTAATGCGTCATAGAGTTTTTCTTATACTCTATTTTCATTGATCTAAATTTGAGTATCTCCGAACAAAACTAGTGTTATGTATTATTTCTTTGGGAAAAATAACAAATAATACTGCGTAAATATGAAGGTGACTACTGAGATCAAATTCTATATTGCAGATGAGCTTTGTTGCATGTTTAGCCTTCCTAAATGCCCAGCCATATAGACTCCCTGGAGGAAGGGGCCAGACTCGTCTCGGTGGTGGCCAGTGACAGGACAAGGGGTAATGGGTACAAGTTGAAACCCAGGCAGGTCCATGTCCATGTGAGGAAGAACTTTCCTGTGAGGGTGAYRGAGCCCTGGAACAGGCTGCCCAGAGAGGCTGTGGAGTCTCCTTCTCTGGAGAGYTTCCGAACCCTCCTGGATGCCCCGCTGTGCCCCATGCTCTRGGTGTCGCTGCTGGAGCAGGGGGTTGGACTAGATGATCTCTAGAGGTCCCATACCACCTCAACCGTTCTGTGATTCAGTGATTGTGCAGTAAGTGAAGGAGTGATGCCTCTACTACAAAGATAARTGTCTAATAGAGATGAGAACCCATTTGTTGAACGTTCCATTTTTTTACTGACTCACGGGGCTCTGGATACCCACTACTTGTCTGGTAGAGTCAGGCRAGAGAATTTGCCCCATAAATCTTATTGAATTCTCACTGTGATAACAAACTTCTCTCCATAGATTTGCTATATTGACTAGCAATATTGCAAAATAGATGCTAATTTTTATTTTCCACCAATGGTTTTCCGACGTTATTCAAGTRGCAGCTTGTGTATCCCTTTCCCTTTGGTGATGCTCACTTTGTTTTCATGCCCACCTGTCTGGAAGGCACTGGGATCTCTAACTGTAAAGAGATTATTGTCTCTCTCAGAAAAAAGGCAGCAAATAGTTTTGGTTGTAGTCCCTAGCGTTTGTACTGTGTCCTTACTTCAAGGCGTATCCTCTGGGTTTTTTATYCCTCCCAAATCATTTAATACCATGTTAGTGGGGAAGTTTTTAAGCAGCAAAATATTCGTACATGAACTTACTCTACAAAGTTATTTTCAGTAACACCAAATAACTCTGCTGACACAAAAACATGTCACAGATAAAGTTGGAGATATTAAAAAGATGACATTTAACCATTAGAASCAGGAATTTCTAGAGATATCCCATCAAAATGGCAGGAAGCAAAAGTSCTGTCACATTCTGTATTCATTTTCCCTTTATGATAAAMATTTCCTTTTTKTWAAAAAAAAAAGATAGTTGTCCTAAATAAGTRTGAATTTTAGCACTTCTGCTCGTGACAAGTGGTTCAGTCCAGGSCCATGACAGATGTAAGCTGTACTGCTAAATAGTAAGCAAAAGCCTCTGGCTTCCAATCTGTCTCTCTTCCTTGGAGTTACCCTCTGTTTATCAGATCTGCCAGTGAGGCAAACTGAATCYTTGGATGTCACTGTGCTTGGTTATTATGACAGAAAAAGGACATGCTCAGATTGGCTGAGTGTGAGCTGGAAGACACTTCAGAGATTTTTTCCAAGCCTATGTTCTCACACTGGTTTGGGAAAGTGGTTAGAGGGAACCCATYCGCAGAAAGTCGTGACAGTTATGAAATGTAAAAATCAAATTGAATCACCCCGTCCATTACTTAGGAAGTGCAAGATTACCTGTAGAATACATTTAACTCAGGTCTAGTTTGAAGGGTCACCAAGGGTTGACTCACTCTTCCCAGGACTCACAAAAAATGAGAAAATTATCTGTTTTAATCAGTTGCAATAGCTAGGTAAGCTGCAATGACTGTCCATGTGTGTCCTATTAGACAGAGACTATCACAAGCTAATTCAATTTAGCTCTAGCCCAATTATCTCAGATTAGCCACGAGCTAAAAACATGCACAGACAGTTAAGGTGCCACCAGTGATGGGCAGTCCTTTTACAGCAGATCCAAGCTCTCAAAACTGTTCCATAGGTTACTCTGACAGCTGGATTTTCCAGATAATCACTTTTTTAGTAAATTGTTCCCCTAAGTTATTTCACAGGAACATTTAAATGGATGGGTATGAGTGTTTACAAATTTTCTCTCCTTGAACAAACTCAGATCAGCCCTMACCATAAGTGTTATTAACCTACTGTTGCAGTCCTATGTTTTACCTTCGGATTATATCGTTCTTAGAGGGCCATATTAATTAATAGGGGGTCATGTTGATAAAATGGTAAAGCTTCCAGAGTGACGTAACTTGTCCCCCAACAGCAAAGAGAAGGAGCAGAGCAAACATAGGGCAGGAGGACCTGTCTTTGTGTGCGTTCTTCTAGTGACTTCACATTAATTCCTTCTCAAATACAAGAGAGATACTTGCCACCATTTGGTTTATATAGGTCATCCTTCTWCCATCTTTCTGAATGTATATAGCAAAATACAGTTGAAGAGGGAGAAAAAAGAAAAAAAGGCTTTTCAAATGAATTTAGAAGTAAACCTGTTATTAGACTTATTTTCTGGTGAAAAAGTTTTCCATTTAAAATAATGTTTTTCCACAGGTAGTATTTTTCCTGCAGAAGTACTTAAGGTGCTCAACATTTTTCATATTTGCTAGAAAATATTGTGAACTGTAGAAAAAGTCATTATTTTTTTGAATGGTGGTTATCGTGGATATTGCGTTTCTGTCTTTATTAAAAGGCAGTTATTTACTCAACGTGAGAGTTCAATGAATAATTTCAGTTCAATAACAGTTTAATAAAACAAATACTGGAAAACATTGATGGACWAAAAAGAAAAATATAAAAATGAGTTTTGAAAAGCAAAATGCAGTGCTTCATTCCTACTTTTTTTCTCCCTTCTCTCAGAAGAAGGCAGTTCATCTCAACAACAAAACCTAGTGCTGCATGACTAGGCAGTAATACAGTGTAGATTCGTCCGTGAGGAAGTTTTCACWMTATTCAGCATATATTCAATATGCTGTGCTCCTAAATCTGGCAAAATATGAATAAATTTATTTTAAATAAATTTAAAGTGACTAAAAGGATATGCACTGTATACGGTATATTACAAGCAGGAGGCAATGGGGTGGTGCAGATTCCCTGGTCATTTTGGGGTTAAGCTGATTCATGATCTACCACCATGCGAAGTGGATTGCTACTTGTTTTTCTTCTTTAAGCTTCTTCTTCTATAAGCTTCCTGTCATTGCCAGAAGGTCATTAAGTACCACAAAAGTACATGGCAGAAGATAAGGTTTGGCAGAGAAAGACTATCAACCAACATCTATGTGTAAGGAATCATCCCAGAGCATATATGTATATTCTTTGAGCTTTAAAAAATTAATTTCATTGAGTTACCAACTCACAAATAGTTAGACTGATTGATCCTATCAAGGATCAGATTATTACTCTCTTCTAATGATTTTTTTTTTTTTTTTTGACCTGGAATTAGTTGTTTGATAATAAATATTTGTTCAAATAATACAGAAATGTTTCTCTGTTACAAAATATTTTCTTGCACTGCAGAGTGTGGCAAATAGTTGTATTTAATGTTTAATTACTACTGAGGAGTAGAGATTAGGGAAGATATTTCCAGGTTTCTTCTTGGGTTTATTTGTGTTTAGTTAACATTGGTAGTTTTTGTAATCTACAGATTTTCATCCTCATCCCAATCTTGCTGTTCATCCTCATTTTCCCATCATCGATAAGCTAATTGGCATCCATAGAGGACCTAATTTGGAATTATAAAACCTAGCRTTTTATTCTTGCGAAAACCATTTGTATATGCGATGTGTAGTGCCACAAAATATGTTTCAACAAAGATGATTTTTTAAAGGAATTTGCATTTGTGCTCTTGTTCCATCTGTTTTTTCATATGATAAAAACTTRTCTTTCATCTGAGACTTATTCTTAGCCCACAGTGCTTTCTAGGCATCTTATCATGCCCATTTGCTGTRAGAAACTTGCTCTGTTCTCATTTATGTAGCTTTAGTAGTTATTTTACCAACAGCTGATTTGCTGCACAAACACAAATAAACACACGTTAAGACTGCAAATGCAATATTGAAGGAAAGCAGTAGTATTTTCTGTAATCCRGATTTCATGCAACGCTGTGCCTAATACCCGCTGTGCTGCCTTCCCTGGAGACCTGTCAAATCAGTAACATTTGCAAGTGATGACAAGAAAATGTTGTTTCTGACTCATCAGACCTATCTCCAAAAGCCTGATTCAATGTCCAGTGAAATCGGTGCAAAGTCTCATTATTTCAGGGCACGTTAAATCAGCGCTTCCAATCTGCCGTGTATTTTACATTCTTYTACAATGTAGGCTTGTCATTACAGCAAAACTGGATCAGAGCTGAGCCTTTCCAAGCACAGATTGGTTCATCCGGATCGTGAGCGCTTCATTCTGCCTCTGAACGCTGAGAGCTGAGCGTGCTTGGCAATGTTTGCAGGAGGGATTTTGCTGAACTAAACTGCTGGTCCTGTTACCTGCTGGGCTACAGCAGGGGACTTGAGTGGGGTCAGATATCAAAAGCACCACGAGGCCTCCAGACMAGCAGTTGGAATAATTGCTTGGAAAGGGAAGCTTTCATTTCCTTATTGGTGCTCAAGCAGAGAAGGAATCCGCTCAGCACATTCAAAGAAGAGCTCCTGCATGTGTGCGTCTATGAAGAGATGCTCAGCAAGCCTGATGAATATATATCATATAACATCATTGCCAGGGCGATCCCTGGMTTTCATTTTAAGGAGTTACCTATCTATTAGCACCGTCAATGATACTCCTTTTGAAAGAACYTCTAAGAAGTAGTTCTGACAATAGTTGAAACTTCCAGCACGGGTTTATTTCCCTCGTTTGCATTCCTTCCCTGGGATTTTAAGCTACCAGGAAACAGGAAAGTGCTCAGAACCCTCCAATATATCCTTTAAGTTCTCACACTTAGAAACTCTCTCTTCAACAGTCATCTTCCCAAATACACTGTTTCACTGTGGCCTCACTGCAGTGCTGGAGGACTCAGGCACTTGGTTATGGAGACTTGCTGAATAATTTTGTGAGTGTCTTGCTAGACTCTCTTCAAAGCGGGCTGTCTGCATAAAATATGATACAAATGGTGTGCTAGGTTAGAGAAAGAGGAATCCTAGAGTCTTTGGTTTTACAGTGCTTTCTATGTTACATTAAAGTGAAGTATTATTTAAAGCTTACATGATTTAAAATTTTGCAGGGTAAAAAGAGTGAGAGAAAGGAACAGGAATGACATTTTATCCCACATAGCAAAGAAAGGAAACAAATGGCATGTAGCGCCATTTCTGCCATCCCTCCAGATGGCAGAAACAGATCAATAATAAAAACGTGCTTCATTTTTATGAATAGCTATTGTTGTAATTTATTTGAACTTAAAACCTGTGTTTCAGTCAGGCAAGGGGCAGAAGAACTTGTAATGGACAGCRAAGAAACTTGGAGATGTAATCTGGGTCTGATCATAGAGAGGTAATTTCATGTTCATAAAGTCTGATATAAACCATATCTCTTTTTCATCAAATATTTCTTAAGGGAGACATTAAAGTTATTGGTAGAAGGAAGGGGGATTAGAGGCAACTGAAACCGATATTTCTCAAAGGTACTTGGTAGACAGCAGAGACCTAGGGCTTTTAACAAAATAAATTTAATATATAATTTCTTAGTTCTTTCCTGAGACACTTTCGTGATTTTCCTTCCCTCCTCTGCCTCTCCCACTTCTGTGTTAATTCATTAAGTTAATTTTTTTTCTATAAAAAATCCCCACAATGGCCATGTAAGACTGCAATACTGAAGTCTGCCATCATTAAAGCTACTTTTATATTCCATGTCTGTAGTTAAACAGCTGCAGAGAGAAAGATTATTAAACTAGTTATTCACACTGACCACAAGAGTCACAAAATTGATAGTTCTGCCATTATTTTATTATCTGTGTCATKACTTCATTACGTTTCTTAGGAAATAACCACATTTTCAATAATCCAAGAGSCTGGGCACCTCTTAAGTTCAATGAGACCATCTGAAATCATAGCAGATACTATTGGTTTGGGCTGAAAAAAGGGATGCAGCTTGCTGGATACGATTACACCTTTGGCTTCAGAGCATGAGAGAGCCACTGAGAATAGTTAAGGTCAGTCCTTTTCCAGGACTATACGATTCTATCTATAGTACCCTGAAATTTTCTTGTTCATTTCTGGAAGCAGCTGGTTTTGACCATGATTGGAAAGAGGATGATGGATTTGACTAAGGGCAGTCTAAGCAGGTTGGTTTGTGCCTCTGTTGTTGTTTTCCATGTCTCAAAGCTCAGTGCCTTCCAAATCAGGCTATAAATAATGCTCCTGTCTCAGCAGTTTCCCAAGCAAGGCTGCATGACAGGGTGTTGTGACATTCCTAAAAACAATCACAGTTTTGACAGAAGTTCAGCTGCAGAAGGAGAGTTGTGATCCTGAAAATATAACCTGTAGAAGGTCACCAGGAGAAAAGCTTGCAAACAGAATTCAATATCTTTGTGTCTTATTTCTCTAGAAATACAACTAAAGAGCCTTCTACTTCCTTGATAAAATGATCTATTTATTAATGCTTACTAACACTTCATTTCAATTAAATTGGTTGTCATATGGTGATTTACGTTTTGCTTCTATTTATTGATTGGTTGAACTGTGTAAGAAATAACTTGTCTTTTTATACAACAAAATCTTTCACAGAAATGCCTTCCTTTTCATAGATGTTTTAGTGTTCTGCTATTTTTAAAGAAACCAAGTTTCTTAAGCATGCAATCAAAATGCAAACCAAATTACTTATTGAAGTTACTAGACATTTTTCATTTTCTGAAAGCCAAAAAGAATGACCAGAACTTGGGATGCTAATTTTGTAAAAGGAGGCATCTTTTGCATTTTCCTTTCAAAATTAAATGTTTTCAAAAAATCTGCTCTAGTCATATGTCTCTACTCTTATTTTTTATCGCTTCACAGTCATACACAATCTCAAAATTCCTTTCCTTACACACTTCTGTATATAAAGACAATTCCTGGAGGTAGGGACCATCCTGTGTGGCTGAACAGAACCCGCTAAATGTGGCACCATTTCATGGCTGTGAGACTACAAACAATGCATGATGTGTTTAAAACAGCTGTGTGGAGTCTGRAGTTGGTTCCTTAATCATTTTAATCATGTCTGTGCACCACGAGGTGCTTCTTTCTGGCCAGCACGTCCTCCAACTTTCCCAGGCACTGGATGCTCTTTTGCACAGTTCCGCTGTACCTTTGCACCCATAGATAGAGTTAYACAGCTTGGTGGAAAGCTGGACTGGATCCTCCAAATTCATTATCACTGGAGCACAAGGGATAGAAAAATTGGTGCCCAGTTTGGCTCACTGCCTGGACATGGTATGATTGCTGTGGTCTGGGAAGCTTTATAAATGCCACAGAGGAACCACGGATCTTTGTTCAAATCTACATGATTTTGAGGTATTTCTGTGGAGCAGCATTCATGAATCCAAGTGAAATGCAGTCTAAAAACAGATGCTATTATAAACATCAACTGTATATTTATCACTTCATTTTCAGCTCCAAAGTCAACAGGGGTACTCTTTGGTTGTATCTAACCTGTCAGGAGCATAGGGCTCAGATTCACCCTCAAATCTTATTTGCTTTTATTTGTCCTGCCTAGTTCTGGTCTCCTGCTCTACTTGCTTAAATCCAGCTGGGACTTCAGGGAGGAAAGCAGGTACCTTCAGAGCGGTAAGGGCCGTGTCACCCTGGATGCAGTGATGCTCTGGCCTTCATGTCCTCAGATCTGAAAACTTTGGCTTGAACTCATGCCCAGATGTAGCTGCAATTAGTTCTTCCTTTCAAGGCTTCCCAAACACACTTTCAAGACTGAAATAACTTTGCATCTTTGCCAAATGGCTTTGATTTCTTGATAGGCCTTAATAAGACAGACTAAAGCACATAGCAGTTTTTCCACCTTGTGCATGTCAAGCTTTTGGCATGATGAGCAAGCACTTGTCTTTCTAACCTAGCCTAGGAAATAATTCATCAATGGTGAATGAGCAATGATAAATTCGACTAGGCCCATCTGGAAAGTCGATGGAATAGAAACGAAGCCAGCAGGGAGCTTTCGTAGAGGAGATCATAACACCTGATCAGAGACACCATTTTGGAAAAGTTTGCATGCCCATTCACACCYTGGAAGACAGCAAAGCCTCTTGGAGGGTCAAGCTAGCAATTGCACTACAGAATTGATGGAAAGAGAGCTGAGAACACTTCTTTGCAAGCTCTTTTCTATGCACTAATATGTCAGGCATTTTTTTCCCATTAGGTCTTTGAATTTCTCTTTTTGCAGATAGCGAAATCATTAGAATCATTAGCTCTAATTGGCAAATTAACATGACCTCCCCATTGTCTATTCTGAATGGGATGCAATCTCTTTYGAATGCAACCAGCCTGTTATTTCACTCCATTAAATTACTGTTTGTGCCCAAAGTGTTTTCCTTGCAATTCTGTCTGAATGCTGAAAACAGCTTGCTGAAGCAGTGTGGTCTAAAGGAGCCGGTGGAGTTAGGAATATGGCATTTCAGCATCAAGCTTAGTGCTGACAMTGCTTCGCTGGTCTCATTCATCCTTTCAGTTCCTTATACCTCTAAAACAGAAGGACGTTATTTTGCTATCTCATTCTAGCGTTTTGAGAAATATCAAAAATTATGCACACAACACTGAATACCAAAAGGATTGAACGTAATTTTTTCAATACCACTGTTTTTTTATTCTCTACTTTTATTTGGGAATGTATGCTGGGATTTGTTAAGCTGCTGTCGCTGTTGGTTTACACTTGCCTTTTATGCTCTCATAATTTTGGAAATCAGTGCATGACCTTGGGATATAGGAGATAAGAAGAAGCAGTWACCAGAATGAAATTATAATCCAGGCAGGCAAAAAACAAGACTGGAACAGACATAGGAGCCAATCCTCATGGGAATGAAAGTAGAAGAAAAAGAATCACTCATCAGAAAAATATTTAAGTACCACTAATTGAAAAATAGCTAATTTTAAGTTACATTTGTCTGACCCCCACAAATTTTAAGAAATTTAATAATTTCTGAAAAGGCAAACTGGAAAATAGAAGTCTATTCAGAGGAGAASTGGAAAGAGAAAATATAGAGGAAGGAATTGATGTCAAAGGCCTGATTGCTGCTATGCCTTGTGTTTCTGTAGCATGCTTCATATGGACATCGTGAGAATTTATTTACTTATTTCCATTTTAGGCTTCTCGTGTATAAATAAATCCCCTCACTGCTCTCTGTTTTTACTCAGAGTTGTTCCTTAAACACTTAAARCACACTATTTGGCAAGATGATGGTGATTGTTAAGGAATTCCTATTTGGATATTTTTCCTTTAAAAGAAAAAAAAACAGAGAAAAGGGACACCTTCTGTTGAATATTCTAGTTATRTTCTAGTTGCTTAAACAACTGTTTTTGTGTTGACAAAAACTGATTGCTCTCCCTTGCATTATAGAGTGTTAACAGCTTTTATAATCCCCAGCTTTGCTGAATTGTGAACCTTTTGGCAATGTTTTGCCAGGGCAATTTCTATGCAGTCGGTCTTTCTTAATCAGAGCAGGCACTTTGCCATTCGCCATTCGCACTCCTCTTTCCGTTGCTTTATCCATCTCCAAAGATAAAAAATGCACTCTTCAAAAGCGCTGTAAACTGCGGTGCTCCAARTGTGACAGATCCAGTTCAGATTGGGCAGAACCACAGAGCTTATTTATTGTGTAGTGTGCACAAGGAGAGATTTAGAAAATGTAAGCTATTAAGTCTTTAAGTGTGGAAAGGAAGTGCTATATAAGGCTGGCAAAAATATGTAATAGATAATAAAGCACAAATATGTATAAGCTAGACTGAAATCAAGCTTTTCCTGACATCTCCATGCAGGTTTTTTTGGCAAGGGAGAACAAATCCATTCCTAGTATAACCTGTTGCCTTCGGTGGTGTTCCCTATGGCTTGAGACATCATTCCCTAAAGCCCAATGGCTTCATGCAGCCCTGATCCAACCACAGGGATGTTTATGAGAGTCTACACAGATGCAGATGTTGCAAAACTCACAGCAAGACAGTGACCAGATTCACGTCTGGACAAAGCAGGTGCAGCTCCCATGGATGGTTGGTCAAATGCAGCAGCAGCATGAGGCGAGCAGAACGTGCTCCTGCATTAATTTTGGTGTGGATTTTGACCCAGAACCGATTGGGAAAGTGACATCAACCTAAATGTGCCCTGTAAACTCCTCCAGATGTTTGCAGCAAAGCAGCCTCCCTTGATGCAGGGGCTTATTTGTTCTGCTACTGCTTCTCTGGCCACTGTCCAGATTGGGGCCCTGCTGAAGTCAGCGGGAGCTGTGCCAGTGACAGCAGATTTGGGTCTAGAGAGTTTGATCTGGTTCCTATTTTAATGCTGTTTTATGCTATCATTTCATAGAGGCTTGTGAAACCTTTGGGSTTTTGGCCTTGAAGTATCTGTCATGCTCAGTAAGGAGCCTGAGGTRGGGTGGAGGGAGCGAGACAGCAAAAATCATCCCACCATCTGTTAGTACAAATGGTCTTCCTAGCACCGTGTTGCTTTGGTGTATTCTCTAAATAAAATCTACTTCTAAGCAATCCAAAATGTTGTGAGCAGACAAGCTTATTAGCACTTGTCATATACAGAAAATACTGGAATATATCTCCTCCTGTGCACTGATAAAGCRCTTGCAAGGAAGCCAGGAAACATAGTACAGATTTGTGTCTTGCAAAGGGAAGTGGTTGCACTTGAGCTTGTGCACGTGCTTTGGAAATCTCTGTGGCGGAGCAGCAAGAAGCTGCATTACATATAGAAAGCACGTGTTCAGTTCCCTTCACTGATAGATTTGTTATGAACAAATTACTTCCCTCTCACACGTCAGAACATCAGGAATTGGGTACTTGAGGATAACAGAGAAATTGTGCTAAAATAGTTTAAATGATWTAATCTGTTATTTAAGTACTGTATAAATGAGATTAAATTCTTAACTGTATTAGCTTAATGGCCATGACCAGGAGAAAGAAGGCAGAAGGCTAATTTACCATCTGAACATTCAGACATTTTGCTGGACCAWATCTGCTCGGACAGGATTCAGCAGCCAATGCTCTTTTCTTCTTTGGTCAGATCCATAAAGCAGCCCTGATTATGGAGCTTTAATGTCACAATCCTTTCCTAGGCACATCTCCAACTCACCTTGCACCCTTGAAGTTTCCAAATGCCTTTTTTCTTGAGCGGAGGGTTAATTTAGAGCAATCACAGCTCATCGCTGGTACAACTCCGAGGCGGAACCTCGAGACCCACCACAGTGATCTCCTCGAGCCCACTCACGCTGTGCACGCAGACAGCAGGGCTGCCAATATGTGCTTAGATATTTCTCCTTGACACATAAATCTACGTGCATCGCAGCACCCCTGATGGCACAGCAGACCGCGGAGTGATTTAGGACTTGCCAGACCAGCCCAAGTAGGGGATCCGCAGTCTGTTCGGGAGGCAGCAGCCTGGGCAGAAGATGGATGAGCCGCGGATCAGGTAGTCACGGATGCAGATGCTCACCTTGGTTCATCAGCAGGAGTGCAGATATCCCTGATCAAATCCCATCACAGGAACTGTGATGCAAAATGCCGATCCCCATAAATCTCAGGTGAAGTAAAGACATTTTTCTTTCAAGTGGCCTGAAAATGCCTGYTTATATGTTCTGTACTTCATAGTGCTAATTACTAGGAGAAGCCTTTTTTKTTTTAAATTACACCCTCAATTTTACCCTTCCCCAATAACTTTACAGARTRGTTGAGGTTAGAAGGGACCTCTAGAGATCATCTAGTCYAACCTCCTGCTCCAGCAGGGACACCCAGAGCACGGGGCACAGGGTGGCATCCAGGYGGGTTTGGAAGCTCTCCAGAGAAGGAGCCTCCACAGCCTCTCTGGGCAGCCTGKTCCAGGGCTCCRTCACCCKCACAGGAAAGAWGTTCTTCCCCACATGGACATGGAMCTGCCTGGATTTCACCTTGTGCCCATTACCCCTTGTCCTGTCACTGGCCACCACCAAGAAGAGTTTGGGCCCCTCCTCCCTACATTCTCCCCTCTGTTATTTGTACATATTGAAAAGATCCCCTCTCAATCTTCTCCAAAAACCTTACACTTTTTGATTATTATTTGTTTCCATATATATAGCTGTGTGACTGAGTTCTGAAATTAGCTATCAAAAAGGATTTAAAGTCARTGAAAAAACTTTTATGTAATTTCACAAGGAGTAAGATGCTTGGAAAGAGATCACTGTGCCATCAGTTGCATATTTTAACTACTTTAACTACATATTCATAGTATTTTATTTAAGAAAAAGCTATCTATTACTTCAGAAATGGTACAATAACCTCCTACCTTGCCATCGTGTTTAATTGAATGCAATACTTTGCTTCAAATTAAATTTCTTCGTTTGGGGTAGTCCAGCATACYCTACTGTCACATTTTATTGAGTATTTTTTCTCCTAGGCAGCAGAGAGCAGCTGCCTGGTAGTTATCTTGGCATTCTCCAGCACCAGGGGTTCTACTGCAAGAAATTTTGATGGAGCATAGACCTGTATCCTCTATTTCCCCAGGACATTTGATTCTGCAGAACTCTGAGGATGCCAAATTTAATAAAGGTTCTGTCTTCACTGATCTTTTTCAAGAACACAGTAAGCTACAGCCATTTGTGGTCATGTTTCTAGAGTAGGGTCACATGAGGATTTTGTGGTCTAATTGCTGAATGCAACAATAAAGCCACAACCGTTTTAATTAGTCTGTAAAGTCCATAGAAGTGCTCGCTCTACTCTGGTTTTGGAGGATGTAAATGAACAACTGGCCAGTCTGGACAACTGTAGGTCAGTGCTAGAGCCCAATCTTGGGACCTACTTTGTTTGCTAGCATAAAAGTGTGTAGTAGCTGTGGTAGATGCACTTTGCCAAGTAGTTTGGCCAAGTTAACCATGAGGATAAACACCCTGTGCTGGAGATAACACTTAGGGGCAACTATGTTGTTACTTACATGTGTTTAGTATATGCAGTTATGTTGGATTTTACTTGCAGTCAAAATAAAATTTGCTGCTAATTGGTTTTGTCATCCTCCACTGTTAGTGTTTTTGCTACTCAGATTATCACAGCAGTCTGAGACAGCCAGATCCATACTGTCATTGTAGTCTAGGTCAACTTCTTGATAGCTCCGCTTTTGACTCCAAGCAAAGGAGGTTAGCGTCTAACTTTGTCTCTAACTTCTCCATTAAATTAATACTGAACCAAGAAAAAGATTTTAAAAGAGAAATGGCAGGCTGGTTAATTCTGTCTAATTGCACTAATTTGCATGGAATTGTGCTTGTAGTAATTCAAAAACCAGTCACCTCTGATTAATATATATTATACAACTGGAAACATGAACAAGYTTTTTCAATAGAGCTTATTAATCTAAATACTTTCTTCTAAAGTCAAGCCACGTTTTGAAAGGRCATTTAATTTCAGAGTGGGTTTTAGAGCACTGGTTACATTTAGCAAACCTTATGTACAGAAACATGTGGATTTAGTATGTGCTTTAAATGCACTTAGTGTCAAGGACACAGTGTGATGTGTCAGGACATCTCTCCTTGTTTCCTATTTGGCCACATGATATTGGAGACATAGATGCAATAGAYGCAGTTGTTAGGTGATGAAATCCTCAGATAATTCTTGGGCATATGGCTGTGTTCATATGGTTAAGTGCAGCTTGGAGTCAGAGATGTGAAGATGTAATCGATAGCTCAGAAAGCTCCTGAGCCACAGGTAGCCGGTGCCTAGGGGAATACTCTGAGAAAAACTCAATACATCCTTGCCCTGTTGTCACATGCACATCCACTGCTGGCCRCTGTTGGAGTCAAGCTGTTGAGCTAGCAAGGCTTTCGCTGCATCAAACACAGCCCTTCTTAATGTTCTGATGCCCTAGAAGTGTGATAGTCACTGTGACATTATTCTGCTTGAGCTAATAAATCTCAGCTTTCAGCAGGGATAATTAGTTTGTCTTTGGTACTGTGCTAACACAAATGTATTGTGTCTAGTTCCAGAGCTAGAYTGATCAGTGTTCAGTTGGTGATCCCCAAGTCTCTGTAGATCTAACCATTTTGTCATGACAGTCAGTATTAAAAAAACTTCCAATGTTTTATATGTTAAAGCCCATGATAGTKTATATATATGGATACAAATGCAAGAGTTTCTTGAATCAATGGATTTTAGAGTTTTCACCACTTTCGTGGAGGAAAAAAGAAAAAGCTGAAGATTGTGTTTTACAGAATTGTATTTTACAGAATATCTTATGGCTATTATGGCTTATTATCTTCTATTAATTATCTTCTATCTAGGTATTTGATATAAATACTTAATTCCTCGTTTAGATGAAAACTTCACTTTCCAGTAATATTTCAATSTACTTGCCTTTAACAGCGTGACTTTGTAAATACTGAACACAAACAAAACCAACAAACATGGTGGCCAAGGGAGCAGTGCAGATTGCCAAGAGTCCTCTTATTGTTTTTCATGTTTTCATTTGTTTGTTCATTTATGTTACATTAATATTGCAAAATTGCCCAGTGCAAAATGAACACCGGGCATCTTTATTTGGCTCATTCGTCATTTTGTCTTTATTTTATACCATAGTTCAGCTCCTGGAGTGCTCTGATTGCTGAATGAAGACTTCAATGGGAAGCATTTTTATAACCATTCATTACCAAAATATTTTTTCCATTCAAAATCTTTGCATGGATTCTTTGCTTTCCTAAAAATCTTGATAGGAAAAGTTATTCTATTCTGTGGTACGCTCTACCATAACGGAACGAGGTGTGAAGGTGTAAACCTCTCTGAAGAAACCTGAAGCATTTCCAGAAGGACTGGAAGATCCGAAAGGCAGTTGCTATCTCAGATCTCCATTACACTGTGAAAGGTAGATGGAGCAAAAATGCTTTGAATTTCACTTCACGACAGGGTCTTCTAGGTAAGACAAATGGTTATGTTTGTAGAATGTGCATGATGGAGTCAAAAGGGAAAAAAAGATAGCAATAATAATACGTTCACTTAACTAATTAGGATCTATTGAAAGAGAACAGCTGCACTTAATGCAATGATAGATGAAATCAGTAAATGCTTTATTATGGTATTTTATTCACATTCACTAGCCTTACATGAGATTCAGAGAAATGCCTTAGAACTCTTTGCCATCATCTCAGAGATTTTCATTCATTTTTAATTCTTTTTTTTATTCATCGCTTATCTTAAGTTCGTACAAGCAATTCATGCTCTTAATTATATGTGTGCTCTTTTTTTCCTCCTAATTAGGAGTGCTAAGATTGAAAAATTGCAGTTCATGATTAATTATCAATTAACAGAAATTAACAGTTTGCATGGGTTCTTAGTTCCTTTAGAAACTCATTTGTCCATTCATTAGCAAATTTTCCTCCCTTCTATAAGGTAGCTCGACCTTCGCAGTAGACCAGATGAAAGCTGGTGCTCATCCTATGACAATTTAGTGTAATTATAGCCATCATATTTCTATTATAAAAATATATCTGAAAAACGAATGTATACTAATCCCAACTTTTATTTGCCTTTTTTTTCTCTTCCCAGCTCCTCTCTGAGGAGCTTGAAATGCCAATGCTATTTTTATTTCCTACTTTCTTATGGATTTGTGATCACAAGCTACAAGTTAATTCTTCTGGAATGCTTTATGAAAGATAGTCATGAATTTCTTAGAGAAAATACCAATACAGTTCACCTTAGAACTCCATAATATTTTCAAAGTTTAACTTTAATTCCTTTTGCCAGAGACAAACCAACACTATTCTTATTCTAGTTAATGCCGTATGTAATAAATATCTTCAGGCACATAATTTACAGCTAGGTAAAGCTAGAGAACAATCAAACAACAGCTTATTATTCAGTGCTGCCTTGTTAACAACAACTGGGTTCGCTGCAACATTTAAGGGATAAGATACAAAACTGAAGAAGAAATGGAGTCACTTGATTCAGTTTCACTCATCTTCTGATAATTAGTTATAGACCTTCCCAGAAGCAGCAGTCACCATCTTTCTCCTGCTGCCTCCCAGTGCTCCAACACAAGTGGCAATACAGAGCTGCCTCCCCAAACACTTGCTTCTGCTTTTCCTCTTTCCCCTTCCTCATTTTGTGATAGGACTTGGCTCATCTGGAGGCTCCATCATTGCTGAGAAACTCTGGACCAGCTCAACCCATACAGCAGGGTATAACCTGACCAGCCCAGGCCAAACTGCAAGGAAACCACCTTGCTACTTTTCACCACTCTTCTATGCATCCTACTTAGGCACAGTATAGCATGACTACTGCTATGAGCAGTTTTGGACAGGATCTAGTGTCTCTACACAACATTGTTCTTCTTACCCGTCTCTCCATCTCAATCTGCAGTGAGTCTATAGCTGTGGCATAGATGCACCATAAGCAACCTGAGGAATGCAGTCAAGCTAATTATGTGCAACACTGTTTGTAGAGTGATGCATTTTCCAACTAACATTACGTTAGGAAGGGGAATCATTATGCTGCATACTTATGGGCCAGCTATGCTGGCTCCTTAAATAAATAATCATGTACGCAAATTGCTTGGCCACTGTGTATATTTTACACAGAATGTCTTTACAGATGCAATCAATGAATAATGAGATTGTTAGCTGTGGATTATCATTTCTCTATTTACCCCATCTTTCTCATTAGGAAATAAAATAAAAATGTTAATTTATTTTAACTTTGAGAGACATATTTTCTTTGGAAATAAGAATTCAAACTTTGTTTTGATCTTGAATGGTAATTAAAAAAGAAAAGTCCTTATTTTTCTCTATTTATGTCAGGAAATATTAGATATATTTCTCTAATACTCTGTGTAGCGGGATACTGAATAAACATGTTGCAGACTAAATGATGTCTGAAAAATTTCCAGGACATCTGTTATGTGATTTAAATATACTATTTCCTAGGAGTGATATTGTAGAGTAAATTATTTTTTACACATTGAAAGTGTGGCTGTCCTTGGCTTCCTCTTGAACAGAAGAAAAGTAAGAGATGCAGCCCTTATGGTAATCTTTTCTATACGGCCTATCTCCTTATTTCTCCATGGCTTCAGCAGCTTTGTGTACTTCATCATGGACTTTGATAATACTTGTTGTCCATCTCCAATCTTAAAAGAAGTCATAACTAAGTCCTTTCATTGAGGTTAGTGGTAGAAATGGTAACTTCAAGAGAAAGTACTCTCAAAACGAAGGCTGTTATAACCTGATGTTATGTTACAGCAAAGGGATCACGTTCCACAGAGATTACTTAGAATTAGGCAGTCATTGAGGTGTCTTGGCTTAGCACAATCTCTGAATTACGTAAATGACCCTACTTACGATGGGTTAGACTACTGTGGTGAAAACTGTTCATTGCAAATAACCTATTTAACAAATTTTCATTTTCTTTTTCATTTTAAAAATTGAAATTTATATATATTCGTGATAGCGAAGAGCTTTTCAATGCACCATTATTCAGTATGATATTTTGTTTGTAAGTATTTTACTTCTCCTAATTCTTTGGTTGTTATTGTTCATTATTTGCATATAATAATTCCTTGGACATTTTGACATAAAGCATGTCTTGGAATTTCTTGAGTGACTGTGTGTAAGAGTTTGCTTTGTGATCACACTTGATGTAACAAAAGTTGATGGTGTGGAATATACAAAACTTGTGTTGTTTCACTTCTGACTAACTTCCTCCAACTCAAAGGGAATTTGGTTTTTTTTGAATACAACTCTGTCTACCTTTCCCAGCAGTGACTATGACCTTTTATGTCTCTTTTGGGACATTACATGATGTATCAAGATGTATTTGTGTGTGACGATACAAAAGAATAGTAGGAATCAGACCTTTTTATTGACATGGCAATAGAGTTCTAGACTAGGGGAAAAAAAAGAAAAAAGTGAATCAACATTTAAAAAAAGATAATAGACCCACGTAGTTATATTCTTGTCAGCTTAATATTGATCCTGGGCACCTATTCAGAGCAACTGAATGGAGCAACTCAAAAGAGATTCAATTAATAAAAAAATGAAGGTAAAATAATTACTGTCAATCAACACAAGGAAAAAGATCTTTTTAAGCTAACTTTGTGTGTTGACCAACAAAAATAAAAAGTTTGTCTGATAAAGTCAATGGCAGCAATGTAACATTTGACTTTGTAACATATAATTAAAATATAAATAAAAAGGAGGTAGAATATTAAACTGCTTCAGAACCATAACAGCAAACCTATAATGAATCCAAAATCAACTAGTCCATCATTAGTAATGAAGTTTGAACTCTGATGCAGAGATTTAGAAGAAATGATAAACAATGAAGGAACAAGTCATTTCTACAGAGATGCCTGTATGAGCAGGCAGGCAAGTAGTATCTGTTTTAATGTAGAATTAAGGGTCATGGCAAATAGATAAAAAAAGAACTTCCAGGGCACTAGTAATTGTGTGGGTTAATGTAAACTTTGGACTCACAAAAAAAGGGCCTATTGGACAAAAGAAGGATGATGCTACCTCTGGCTTATATTAACAAGAATATTGCTGGAATCCTGGTTCCCATTCTTGAAACAAACCTGAAAAACTAAGTACTTAAAAACTGAAAGGGCCCATAGAGAGCATATGGAAGAGCTGCATAATATAGTGAAGTACACAAATAGTCCAGTACATTTAGAATATTGTTAGAAGGAAGGATGAGCAGCTGCGTGAACAGTTGAACAGTACTGAAGTGGAAACATGATGCTTAGTAACAAGATACTCTAATGTCATAGGTCTTTTTGGTAACTGGACGGTCAAATCTGATTCACAGAATGCTTCTCTCTGGAGAAAAAGAAAATGTTGATTTCAGAAGTAAATGCAGTCTATATAGTTCAATTTGTTTTCCTCCATCTGCAGAAAACTTGGCCTGTTGCTGTGGTTGTCTCAGAGTGGCACAGAGGAGAAGGCATCTTCTGGACGTTGTGCAGTTTATTGGTACACATCCTCTCTTTTCAATGACAACAAAGTCCTGACCAATGTAATCAGCTGCTCATTGTGCTGTGGTTGCTTGTCATTAGTTAATAGAATCCACCACAGCCATAATCCATCTCATGTAAACCATGAATCAGCGTGGCATTTCTTTTGTTGGGTATAATTGCTCTTCTTTCATTGCTAAGCMAATAAGTGACTCTTAGGTGTCCAATTAAGTTCTCCTTTACTTCCCTTTAGTTCCTTTGATACCTTTTTTCAAAAGGAGTTAGGTGGTTCCTACTGAGGTTACTAATGCGACAGAAGGAGACCTCATCATACTCCAAATAATGAGCTTCTTTCAAACCTGCAGCACCCTGAGGTAGTTCAGCAAACACTGCTTTTATCAGAGAGTCACATCCAAGGCTCCAGGGTCATCATTATCTTTTCAGGCCTGCATGCTAGACTCTGCCTTTATTTCCTTTTCTGGATGACGGGTCTGAAGGGCTCACATTAATCATCACCAATCTCTTGATAGCATGTAATTGCGTACATCAAAAAATACTCATCCCGAGGGCAGCTGTCAGTGCTAGAACACTAGATATCAATCCAATTACATAGCTTGTAGATAATTGTTTGTCACTCAGACCAGGGAAGACAATGACRCTAATGCTATGTCCCACCACTGACCTTTACATCACCTGGTTTCCACCATTTAATTATAAGCAATCTGAGCATATCTCACATCATTCACCTTAAGTCAATGCCCTGATCTAAACGTAGAGTCTCACTTGAAAGAAAGAATGAAARCGTTGTCCCAAATTTAGCTTTTCTAGGTGATGCTGCTGCTAATAGAAGCAAATAACAAAAACCAATTTGATTCCAGCARCATTGAAGACATCACTTGAAAATTATAGCATAAAGGGACTGGAGGCATGGTGACAAAGTCAAGAAAGAGGCTTGAGGAAGAAAGTGTGAGCACATGCATTAAAATATGAGAGACCTGATGTTAGTTTTTGATCCTTTTTCTGCTGCTATTCAGATGTGAATGTGTGTTCCACATGGAAGAGAACAAAAGTTGCAGTGTGCGGGGCTGGATCAGCAGAGTTGCTCATTTATCTCAAATAACACAGTGATCTCAAGGAACTGGAAAAATGACAAAGTCTGTTCCCATCTTCCTCTGTATAAGTTCTTTTGATCATCAGTTTATATGTCTATTTGTTTAATTAGAAAAGGGCCTGACACTCATTACCAATGTATGTGGAAATGAAGCCCCACCTTTGTATGCATGGAGGAAGTAATTTATATGAYATTGTATTAGTGCTGTAACAAGATACTTTTCAACATCCTTGTGCTATAATTATAGGTTCTTTAATTAGCAAAGAATACTGCAATTAGTGTCTTTGCACATTCCAGACATCATTACTGCTACATTACCCATGCATTTCACTTGCTTCAATGGTTTTGAATTAARTACAGATCACATTCAAGGTTCCTCTTTTAACTTTCTGAATTCTCCATTATCTAGATTAATATTATGACCTAGATGATATCACTGTCATTTTTCCCTCCAGATCACATTCTCTACTTTGCTACTGCTTTTTGTCTGTATTAATATATTTCCAGTAACAATGTTTTAATTTTTTATCCAAATCCATTTATGATTTACCTAAACTTAATTTAAATTTACTCCTAATGTGTGTTTGTTTATTACAGTTTCTAGCTCTGCAGCTTAAATGAGACTTGCAATTAATTTTTTTGAACTTCGGCAATGCTTTTACCTTTGCCAAATGGAAGAAAAAACCCTTTTCAGTATGAACGGTAAAATCTCAGCTCTTGAGGATATATATATTCTAAATATTATTGCAAAAATTATTTATGTCAAAAATCTTCCTCAACTTGTTTTTCTTTTTTTTTTTGGGGGGAGGGAGGAGGGAAATGGGAATAATTTGCAATCTGGTGTATATTTTTCATATTCTTTAGCAAAAATGACATCTTTTGCAACAAGATATTTAGCTACACAATGCATATGTGCACTTCTTGATAGGCTTTAAAATAAAAGGCTGTATCATCTTGTCTTAATAATAGAAAAGTTTGAGCCAACTCAAGACCACTTGACTAAAGGAAAACTGATCAAAAGCCTATTAAATACTTTTTTGTCCTTCTTGTGATGCCATGGAACATTGACTCTTGTTTATGGTCTAGGGACATGGGCCCATGGTTGCTCCTTTGGATAGCATTCATCTGGCTAAAAGGCATGTAGCTGTACAGTCCTGAATGTTTTGTGCTCAGCTCAAATCTAGATTAAACTAGACACTCAAGGTTTTATTTTTTTTTAATAATGCAATATAGAATAGTGTATATATTTATAAAACATATATTTATATATATTATATTTTTATATACATGATAATATTTTTCAGATGATACAAAACTGGTCTTATGAGGAAAGAGTAAGCGACCTGGGTCTATTTAGCCTGGAGAGGAGAAGATTGAGAGGGGATCTGATCAATATGTACAAGTCCCTGAGGAATGAYTGTAGGGAGGAGGGGCCCAAATTCTTCTCACTGCTGGCCAGTGACAGGACAAGGGGTAAAGGACAAGTTGAAACCCAGGCAGTTCCATCCCCATGTGAGGAAGAACTTCTTTCCTGTGAGGGTGGCAGAGCCCTGGCACAGGCTGCCCAGAGAGGCTGTGGAGTCTCCTGCTCTGGAGATCTTCCAAACCCTCCTGGATGCCACCCTGTGCCCCGTGCTCTGGGTGTCCCTGCTGGAGCAGAGGATTGGACTGAATGATCTCTAGGGGCCCCTTCCAACCTCAGCCATTCTGAAATTCTGTGATTCCGTGATATAACATATTGTACATATGTATAATGTGTATAATATACACATATAATATACAACAATATAGAATATAAATGAATTTAATAGGGATTTTGAGGRTGCTATTATAAGCATCAGTTCCTTTAGGAGAGGTGATCTATACCCTGAAATAGTTTATTTCCTTCCATTGACTAAACAGAGCCGAGGATGCATGCRTTGAGACCCACATCTTCATGTGATCAAATAAAATACACTGGTGTGCAAGTTAAAGAGACCTCTTTGCTCTCCAGGTACAGGAGCACAAGACTCCTGATGCGGAAATTATTTCCATGAATAATTTGAAGGTTTAGATCATTTGAGGATCCTCATACAATAAAGGCCCAATAAACACATGGTCAATGCAAAGCATTATGCATACACACCCTGAAGAACAAAACGAAGGAAAACTTGCTTTTGAATGCCGATATTTGCAACCCAGCTTCAATAAACTTACAGACCATATGGACAAGCAGAGGAGGGGTAAAATATTCTTTTTGCAGAGTAGATCAAGAGAGAGAAAGAGAAAAGAAATGCCAGGAAGACTTACCAGTGTCACACAGGAAGTCTGTGCAGGAGGCACACATTGAAACCSACCTCTAAGAACTTCTCCCTGGGGTTTTAACTCTACCAATCACCCTTTTTTTTTTTTTAAATTCTGTTTCAAGAAGTTTAGCTCAAAAATAAATTTATTCCTACTAGCTGGATGCTGCCTTTTATGAAACACTGCTGGAGAACATCTGTCATTTTAAACCACTATTTATTTTCTGCTAATGAAAGGAGACATGCAAATCACTATTATAAAACAAATCCTTGACAGTATCGGCAATATCCATCATGTTGTAACACTATTTTGTAACGCAACTATTCATTTTTTCCTCAGTTCATTAGAACATTTTATCATGCTAATTATCATTGTGACAATTTTAATATCTGGCGGCATTTTATTACCTGCATAGCAAAGTCCTTTTAGAATTGTCTTTCTCAGCTGTTAGTTCTCACAAGTCTCTAAAGGCACCCCTATAGGATATATTACAAAAATGTTTTCTGATAGTAAAAAATTAAATTAGTAAAACTTTCAGTAACTCTTCAATAAACTAGTCAGTAGCTAATTTCTTAAACCATGTATAAATACCTTAGAGAGAATATGTGGTTCCAATCCACTGCCTTTTTTTTCGCTGTGATTTTTTTTCCTGATTAAAGTTAATATATTAATATCATTATTAATATATAAATGAAACTTTTTTTTCCCCCATCATTGTTGAGATAGTTCTTTAAGGATATATGTTACACAGCACACTGTCCACCTTGCCAGTTTGGACAGATCTCTCAATTGTTTTCCTAAATCTCAGTTTCTTCTCAAAGCAGAGACTTGTCATTGCTTTCCCTTGCAAACAAACAAACCATATATATATATATATATATATATGTTATAAATATTGGGAACAGGCAGTAAAAAAATCATAAGCCTTTAAAAGTAAATGCAGTGTGTTTGTGGAAAGATGTAATTGATTCTTTTTTGCCTGAGGTGGGGTCATCTCCCAAATACTGGGAAAATGACAGGTTCCACCATATGAAAATGGGACCTTTTGAATCCTGTGATCTTCCATTTTTTGAAATCATAGTTTTGAAACTCCCCTGGGGAGATGATGTGAACTGAGCTAATGAAATTAAAAACCCACCAAATAGTCAGCATTATTCTTGTGCCAAAATACATTTAATATTTCCTTGGAGAAGGGAAAAAAAAAAGATAATAGAAAAAAATGAATAGTAAAAAAATGAATAGTAGAAACCACTTTCAGAGAATTCATTAAGTGCSTTGCATGGTAATGCTTTTAAGACTGATGTACTCATTCTTCACGGGAAATGGAAGAAAAGAAAGAAAGAAAAGAGAAGGCATGTGAGAAGGGGAAAAAAAAGGGAATTTAAGAGTGAAGGCAGCAGGAGCTAAGGCTTGCATATCCTTTGTTGTTCCTGATAAACATCATTAAGTGAAGAAGAAAATAAATGATCTGCTATGGGCATCCTGGATAAGACAAAAAAAGCAACAAGCTTTATTTGTAAAATGATAGGTTTCAGTTAAATGTTAGAAAARTCTTTGATAATAGCAAAAGTTAATCAATAAACCATTGAGTCAACTGTGGATTCTTAAACCTGGAGKTTTTGAGTAAGATGTCAGGTAAATCTCTGCTAGAGATTTAGGCAGATGATGTGTATGCCAGACATACTTTGAGGCAGATAATCTAGATGAACTCATAATTTCACTTGAATTTTCTATTTTTGGTGGTTTCAGACTAATCCCAATACAGTAATACCACCTGCAATGTCTGAGTCTGTCTTCTGATGAGGCCTGAACAATTTATCCCTTAGGAAAATCTCATGATACGCTACCACAGAAGATATCTTGCCTCTTAAATCTTACTTCTTTCACTTCTCTGCTAATGTCAAATTATGGATCCCCAAAGTAGCTACAGATGGAACTCTCTTTTTCATCTAGTACCTCTAAATTCTGGCATATTGATTTGGTTATCTATTTTGCAGTTCTGTATTATTCATCTTTATCAGACAGATACTGAGCWYAGCTTTTAGTGCCTTGAATATCTCTGAGTTCAGAYTTCAGAACAAAGTCAATGCAAATACCATTCAATMCAAATTCATAAACCTAATCAACCATCSAAGAAAAGCATGAAATRTCTCATAAATTCACAATGATRCTACTGGGAACTGCGTTGTAATTTMTGGATCCAWGGGCRACTCAAGTGTTACGTGTAARTTAAKCATTGTCTACACATATCTTRGGTCAGAGGTCTCTACGGCAAGGAAGAACTGAGTCTGGGACAGAGATCRAGGTCCTGTTCTGGAGCTGTAGGAAAAGACCTAACCAGTAGCATAGTCACACAGCTATTTGATTACATTGCCTAAAATGTAAGCAGTATTGCAGCAGTAATTGACAGTTTAAGTCAATCAGGGTCATTTAAATCATTTAGGATGAGGCTRTTGTGTGCATTACTTATCTCTAGATTTCATTCTTTAGAGGATGRCCACATGATAATTGATTCCCTCACACATTTTGGCTATTGCCATTTCCTTTGATGACATTGAGCTCCGTATTCCTGATTCCGAAAGTTTAGGCTGTGAGAAAAAGCTGAGATCTGGACACAACCAGCTTGTGAAATATACCAAGAAGAGCACAAGCAGCTCTGAAATCTTCCAGCTGCCGCCTTAGCAGCATGAAATCTCACTGCTTCAGCAAAAGAATGGAGTGATCTGGTCCCACACTATGATCATGCTTCCTCAGGGATGAACATGCTCTCCCAGACAGCAGTATCCACTTACTGTATAAAAAACTTCTCAGCCCCCTGTTTAACCCATGGCTAGTGTTTCCTCCCACCAGAATAGCCATTAACCAGTTTTAATCCACCAGTTAAAACCAGCCCATGGTACTAGTTAAGAAGGCCCAAAAGGGAGAGGTTTATCAGTGAATCTAGCCTACCATTTAGAACAAGCTGATCTGTCTCATTCAAAATCAGGGCAAGGATGGAGGGCGGCAATAACACAGCAATACGTCCCCAATGGCCTAGTCATACAACCATTGTGAATCTCCTTACACCAGATTTATTTCTGCCAACCCTCTTTTCTTTAGTGCTTTTTTTTGCCTGTTTCACATCTATTGCATGCGTGTATCATTTAGAGCAACAAAATGCCATATATGAGCAGAGACAGGCTAATCCCACCCCAGTTCCAAAAATTCCTCAGTCTRTCTTCAATATTTCTCTGTAAAGTCCTTATGGAGAGTTATTGAATCACAGTCTATGAGAACTATTTGTTCCTGCTGAACAAATAACACATACTGCCACTGAAGCATGAGCCAACAAAAGTCTTTTCTGAATGAATTTATGAATCAAATATATCTACTTGGAAACTTAAAAGAAACTCAAATCTGAAATATGACTTCTGGGCCTTGGAGAGAGGGGGAAAAACTATATAGTCCTCTGTGACAGCAGCTGATAACAAAAGACAGCCACACTCTATAGATATTCATTAGAGTTCTCTCTGGTGTTGCGTGTTCTTTTGCTTTTATATCGAAAAAGGTTTACTAGCATTAGATGGAGGAGACTGTTAACTTTTCTATACAGTGTGCATATTGATTCCTTGTACTTTGGGTGCAGGGATCAAATCACAGTATTGAGTTTTGCACAGCATCTCATATCGAGGTGCTTTTCTGCAGCTTATCGCCTTCCTGTTGTATGCAGGTTGTTTCAGATGAGCCCAGGAGGATCTGCTAGCTAAAATGCATGAAAACTTGGTTGAGGCACCCAAGCACTTTCTTTTGATTTTTTTGCCATGCATGTGTGATCAGTTGGTAAAAGTCACAATTTTAATTAGTATATAGTTATATTTTGTAGGTACGTGTAGGTATTGTTACATAAGTGCTTAAGAGATCTTGGAGTTTCCTTTCCACCTCTTTTTTGTGTGTGTTTGAGAGAAAAGTAATTCTGTTGCTCACTTTTGTAGATGGGCAATTTATCACACAGTTACATAATGGATAGAAGTTTGTTTTCAGATTAAAATATCTAGAATTAGGTGTCACCGTGCATATGTCAGCCTCAGTATCTAAACTATTGGTACAGTCCATGTTTGTCTAGTCAGGTAGCCAAGTCTAAACAAGAGTTCACCTGGTCCAAAAGAGGAGTTGTGTTGTCCTTTTCTAACATCCATTTATTGTACTGAATAGATCTTCACAGACTGTGAAGGCAGCTGAGATACCTACCTGACACAGAYGCTTTGCTAGATGGACCTCTTCACTGCTACATGTAAAAATTCTCCTTATTGGAGAAATAATCCACTCACAAAGTATCTTTACCTTTCAAGACACAATATCATTGACAGGAAAAGTTTTTAAGCTCATACTTTGTATTAAGCATGAGCGTAACTTTTCCCAAGGCTACCTAGAGCATGAAACACAGAACCGGGCAAATATATTATTCAATAAAGTAAGTTAAAATATAAACAGTGAACTTGCTTTGACATTCCCAAATCATTTTATTCAATCCCCACACTAATACATAGGAGACAAGCAAAATTCCATATGTCTGAAATGGGGGACTGAGGACAAGGTTCTTGTGTTGTTTCCTGCAGTCCTCAGACAACTCTCTGTGCATGTTAGCAAGGTCCCTAGATAGTCTCTGCAAATGGAATAAGATTAATCACATCCACAAATAAGTATCTTCAAAGCACTTGACCACCATAAACATTGTTGTTTTGGGTTTGTTTGTTCATTTTTTAATAAATAGCAACAATGGGCAGTCACTATGATGTCTCCTGAGATGTCCTGCTGCATTATTCTGTGGTCATGGTACTCCCAAATGTGCAGTTGAAGCAATTATCTCCCATCTCTAATTACACCATGTCCATTGGTCCTGTGACATAGCTCTGAACTTCTCTGTCTTATAAGAATACCAATTACAAGTTGACCTTTGCCATATTTTCCAGCACTTTAATTTGTCCCATATATCTTAGGCTGAACTTTTACAAATCCCAAGGAGAGGTCATAAGGCAAATCATAGATTCTAAAAATTGGATATATGCCCCTCAAGTTGTAGACCAGGTCACAGCTGCTTCTCTATTTCTGAATTATTAATTCCTTTATATAATTAGTAGACATGCCACTCAATTATCTTTGATTTTCACATTCCATTTAAAGGTCACTAGGTTTTAGAGTCATCCTTAATTTAGCATAAAAATTATCTATCCTTCCCCACTCTGACTTTACATCTCTCCAATCTGAAAAGCACAAAATTAAACTTCGACAAAGTTAACTCTTTACTACAGAAGGCAGCTCTGTGCATCCTCTAACTACTTCCATTCATGGTAAAAGATATTGTTTAATTATTTAAATTTAAAAGTCCTTTTCTGCAGCTGCATTTAAAAAATATTCCTCCTTCTGTGTTGCTTTTGATTTTTATGTCCCTCACACTTCATACATATATTCCTCCTATATATACTTATACTCCTCCTTTATTCTTGTGGCAGTGGTTGGACAGTACCAGTTTAACCTGTCAGAGTTTTCTTTATGATCTTCTTTGAGTCAAAAGGAAATGTGATTTTTCACAGAATAGCTGAGCTTTCAATATGYAGAATAAAAAGCTGAATAATCTTAACCATGAGGCA
This sequence comes from Eudromia elegans, assembly GCA_003342815.1. Classification (NCBI taxonomy): domain Eukaryota; kingdom Metazoa; phylum Chordata; class Aves; order Tinamiformes; family Tinamidae; genus Eudromia; species Eudromia elegans. Next base: position 561,458 of record PTEX01000005.1, on the reverse strand, counting down.
TGACTGATTGCTGTCCTTTCCTCTTTCTTCTAAATAACCCCAAATTAAATTGCTTTGAGTGAAAACATATATAATATAATTAACCTTAACAATCCTGCTATCCTCAAAGTCCTTTAATCCAGCAAGCACAAAGCAGAAAGGGACATTTCTTCTTCGTAAAGACTAGAAATCCCATAACGAAAAAAGCTATACAAGCATTACAATATCATAGGTGACTGTACTGAACTATTGCCAAACCTGTGGCTATGGTATGGCGTGGAATGACAAGCCCTTGTGACATTATATTGCTATTGCCTTATGAATTGATTTTGCTGCTTGGGACAACATAAATTAGTTTGAGTTGTAACTGTGTTACCAGTGTGTTGTAGATCCTATGCACATCATTTTTATTCTCATTTTTTACCCTATCTGTTTGCTGAGATGATAATTTTTGCCTGCCTTGCTGRAGTGCTGAGGATTAGGGAGCAATTTTAGGCATCCATTATCACCTGGCTTAGTGAGATGCTGAATAATCGCAGAACACTAAGGAATGCCAGTAGTTTGACATCTCTGGAAATGGAACATTCAGGCCCAGGGAACTACTAAGCAAAGATGATTGAAGAAAGCCACAGGTGAATATAGACACCTAAGAAGATGATGATGTCAGCACTGGATGTCACAAAAACCACCTTCCTGCCTGTAACTGAAGCCTTACCTGCTATTATGGTTCCCTTCGTGTTAYGAATTGAGGCAAAGCAAAGCTTTCCCTAAACTCTTTTGATCACCACATTCTCATCTGCTCTCCACCAAGCTGTCTTTGCAGCTCACTTATTTAAAACTGATTCATTTGCTTAGTTGTTSTTTCACATATGCCTGCTATTTCATTTGTCTTTTCTACTATCATTGAAGAAAAAGAGTATGAATATGAATATGGAGCTCACCTGGCCTGCATCTTCTTTAAGATACAGACGGTACCTCAAAATAATTGCACTCTCCAGTTGTTGAGAAGGATGATGAGAAGAGAGACTAAAGGTAAATGAACAGACSTCCTCTATAAATCAGTAAGAAATAATCAGGTGCTTCTGGAATTATTTATCTTTCACTCTCTAGCTGAAAAGATATTTGAGGAATTCAAGCAATTGCTGTACTTGTGCAACTTAGGTATTTATCATTCAGAGGCAGCAGGCCCACAGTTGCAATTAAATCTTTAATCTGCCAGGCACTGTGCAAATATGCAGATTTAGAAACCATATCAATAAAATGAGAAAAATGAGAAAAAGAGCACATACRTAATGTGGAAGAAGGGCCAGGCCACATGGGAAGAATATAGGAAGATTGTCAGGGAATACAGGCATGCAACGAGGAAGACYAATGCCTGTTTAGAATTAGAGTTAGTGAGAGATGTCAGGGCCAACAGGAAGGGCTTCTATAAATACATTGGCAGCAAGAGGAAGCCTAGGGAAAATGTTAGTGCGCTGCTGAATGGGGAAGGGTGYGTTGGTGACRGAGGATGTGGAGAAGGCAGAGTTACTAAATGCCGTCCTTGCTTCTGTCTTCACTGCTGGTCCCCATGAAATACAGAGCCCAGATATAAGTGAAATAACCAAGAAAGAGRAGGACTTTTCACTCATTGAGGCGGGTTGAGTTAGGGATTATTTAGGCAAWCTAGACACCCATAAATCTATGGGRTGGACATCTGGATKGGATGCACCCGAGAGTGCTGAGGGAACTGGCAAGRGTTATTGCYCAGCCAMTCTCCATCATCTTTGAGARGTTGTGGAGAGCGGGAGAGGTGCCGGAGSACTGGAAGAGAGCTGACATCACTGCAATGTTCAAAAAGGGCAAGAGAGAGGAGCCAGGAAACTACAGGCCCATCAGCCTCACCTCTGTCCTTGGAAAGGTAATGGAGGAACTCATCCTAGAGACCCTCTCTAGGCATGTCAAGGAAGAGAAGGTGATCAGGAGTAGTCAGCATGGATTCACTAAGGGGTTTGACGAACCTGATAGCCTTCTATGATGGGATGACTGGATGGATGGATGATGGAAAAGCTGTGGATGTTGTCTACCTTCAGCAAGGCTTTYGAYACAGTCTCCCATAACATCCTTATAGGAAAGCTCCCGAAGTGTGGGTTGGATGAGYGTACAGTGAGGTGGATCGAGGACTATCTGAATGGCAGAGCTCAGAGGGTTGTGTTAAATGGGGCCAAGTCTAGTTGGAGGCCTGTGGCCAGCGGTGTCCCCCAGGGGTCARTGCTGGGCCCAGAGCTGTTCAACTTGTTCATCAATGGCTTGGACAAGGGCACAGGGTGCACCCTGAGCAAGTTCGCTGATGACACCAAACTCCACTAAGCAACCAACACTCCAGAGGGCTCTGCTGCCTTTCAAAGGGATCTGGGCAGGATGGAGAGCTAGGCAGAGAGGAACTTCATGAGATTCAACAGGGTCCTGCCCTTGGGGGAGGAATAACTCCAGGCACCAGGACAGATCAGGGGCTGACCTGCTGGAAAGGCAACTCTGCAGAGAGGGATTTGGGAGTTCTGGTTGACAATATGCTCCTTGTGAGGCAGCAATGTGCCCTCATGGCCAAGAAGGCCAGTGGGGTCCTGGCTGCATCAGGAGCAGCGTTGCCAGCAGGGCGAAGGAGGTGATCCTGCCCCTCTACTCAGCTTTAGTGAGGCCACATCTGGAGTACTGGGGACAATTCTGGGCTCCCCAGTACAGGAGGGATGTGGAGCTGCTAGAGAGGTTCCAGCKCAGGGCTACAAAGATGATTAAGGGACTGGAGCATCCGTCTTATGAGGAAAGACTAAGCAAGCTGGGCCTGCTTAGCCTGGAGTAGACAAGACTGAGAGGAGATCTGACCAATATGTATAAGTACCTGTRGRRTGAATGTAGGGAAAAGRGGGGCAAAGTTTTCTTGGTGGTTGCCAGYGACAGGACAAGGGKTAAAGGGCACAAGGTGAAACCCAGGYAGTTCCATCTCCATGTGAGGAAGAACTTCTTTCYTGTGAGGGTGACAAAGCCCTGGAACAGGCTGCCCAGAGAGGYTGTGGAGTCTCCTGCTCTGGAGATCTTCCAAACCCACCCGGATGCCACCCTGTGCCCCGTGCTCTGGGTGCTCCTGCTGAAGCAGGGGGTTGATCTAGATGATCTCTAGAAGTTCCTTCCAACCTCAACCATTCTGTGATTCTGTGAAAACACAGATTAAAGAAGAAACAGCAGTCTTATGGGGATAAGCCAAGAAGCTCAACTTATTCTCCTAACCAGCTACATGCATTTATATTTATTCTCTATAAAATATAACCTGGAGTCCACATGGTCTTTTAGGTCACTCGAGCTTAGCATCTTATCCATTTGATCCTTTCAGCAGATAATATTAGGGCCCTTCTAGGAAGGCTGTGGTCCAGCTTTGACAAAGAATAACATAACAGCATGTTGGTGTTTGTTTGCAAGATATGAGTTTCAGACCTGAACATCTTTTTGAAGTCTGAACTTGAGTCTCAGCTCATGCTCTTGCTCAAAACACCATGTAGATACAGCCAGAGARATAAACTCATGTGCTGCCTCATGGACATCAAGGGCAGCACCAACATTTAGCATATGGCACCAAATTCTCTTTCCTTTTTTTTATCTTTTGGCAAACTCTGTCTCTCTGAATCTTTATCCTTAATTTTCATATTTCATTAGCCRGAATTAAATCACAAATGGGACTTAAGGGAAAAAAGAAAAAGAATAATCCTGGCAAATATATGTTTCTGTCTGACTAGAAGAAAGTTGGAAGGATTCAGTGTGGTAGCTAAAGGCAGCTAGTATCTGTACACAGTGCACCTTTCATCGTGCTCCCTGACAGAATTTGTTTTAAGTTCCTTTCATGTTCTGCCATAAATCAAGGATACAGATTGACTGTAACATGTACTGGGTTTGATTATAAGAGTATTTTCTACAGACAGAGCAGAGGGAACTACACAGCTGGTAAAGATATAATCCAGTAATTTGATATCAGAATCAAATCAAAGTCACAGAATCACAGAATAGGTGAGGTTGGAAGGGACTCTGGAGATGGTCTTGTCCAACCCCACCCCTGCCCAGGGAGGGTCACYTAGAGCACATTGCCCATGATCATGTCCAGGCAGGTTTTGACTATCTCCAACGATGCAGATTCCGGACCTTTAAAGACAAGCTTCTGCTATGCAACCACCTTCACACTGGAGAAGTGTCTTATGCTCAGGTGCAATTTCCTGTGGTTTTGTCTGAGACTGTAGCCTTTTATTCTGTCATTGGGCACCGCTGAGAAAAGTTTGGGCCCATCCTTCTTATACCCTCCCATAACATGTTAACGAATGCTGATGAGAATGCTCAATGAGTCTTTCCTTCTCCAGGCCGTAGCGTCCCAACTCTCTTAGCTCCTGCTGGTATGAGTGCTGCTGCACAACCTTTGTCATCTTCAAGACTCTCCACTGGACTCGCAGGTCCGTGTCTCTTTCATGCTGTGGAGTCCAGAACTGGATCCCGTACTCCAGACTGGCCTCACCAGGGCTCAGTAGAGGGCTAGGATCACCTCCCTGGACCTGCTGGAAATTCCCTGCCTAACACAGAGTCCTTTCCAGGCATGCATTAATGAACACATTAAAATATCTTTTTTTTTTTTTTAAAAAAAAAAAAAAAAAAAGAAACATGTCTAAGATACAGAAAAACTGAAAAGCTTTCAAATCTAGATGTAAATCCAACAAAATACTCTGAAATGCAAAAGGAAAAATAAAACTTTTGTGGGGGAGAGCAATCAAGAATTGATATTTCAAAGAAAAAAGTGTAATGTGCATGTTATAACCCMCCAATTATCTGCAAGTAGGAATTCACCGACACAGATCTTTTTATAGCATCAAGTCCTGGAACAGTATGAACTTGTACTGCAGGATGTTTTCTCAGCTGTCTGATTATTCTGTTTTATGAACCAGTTTTATTTGAAAGATGCTCTTTGCACTCTTTCACCGTGACTTAGAATTTGGAGCATTTTCATTACATTGATCGTATTGAGCAGAGACTCTTACAGAAGGGTTGGACTTTGACTTCTTTTTTAATGCTCGGGCTACTAAAGTGAAGCCCCCACTTCTGTTTGGACTGAGGTTGCATTCACTTTTGATTACTCTTATTTCCTACAAATTATATGATGGGACTTAGCCGTTTTATCCTCATTATATTTAGCATAGCACACACAGGGAGCATAAAAAGACAATCTGCTCTTTGAGTCACAGCTCTTGCTGAAACATATAAGTCCCAAAGGCAGGCTTGGGTGAGACATGACCCTCAGAAAGAACAAAGTCCTGATAGCTATTTCTGCAGACTGGTAGGGGATCAATTTAGTAAACATTTATTTTGTCCATCCCTCAAATATTACTTTTTATTTTTTCCCTTGGCTTACCTTACATGCCATTGGCATGAGTAAAGTGCATTTCATATTGTTCTGAAAATGAGCTGAGTAACATGTATATCACACGCTCTGCCAGTCTCTTCTGTTCAGACAGTAAAATCTTCAGAGCAAGCAGAATCGTTTACCATGTACGTGCTTAGTACAGTGGGTCCTCAAATAAACCTGGACCTGCTTGGCAGCATTGGTATCCTAATCTAATGAATGATAAACATGCTAAATAAATGGATTTATGGGGTGATATCAAAGCAAATAAAGACCTGAATAGTCTCTCCTGCTTCTTGCTGCTCACTCTTATTTGTAATGATGCATTGGGATTTAATGGCAAAAMCAGATAAAAAATTCCAGGCTGCTCTAAAAACCACATCTTTCTGCAGATTCACAGTGCAATKAGGTGACTTTATTTGTCAGTAATATTTATATATTTAYGTAAATATATATTATAAAAATATTTGTCATTATTATTTRTTCACTAATGTTTATAGGCAAAAATTTCAAAATTTTCCAACATTGTTTTAAAAAGACAAATCTGTTGTGATTTACTTTTGTCCTGCTCAAGRAAACCAAGCATGTTGTCTTTCAGATTTTTGTTTGAGTTAAAGACCTTTTCCCTTCCTYSCAYACCTGCAGTCCRGAAACAGCAGAAGCTGATACAAAATGAGGATCTGAGAATCTACTMATTTTCCAGGCAAAATTAGCAGTAATTCCACTATTTCTTTTGTTTAYTTTTCCTTTTCTGTTTTTGTTTTTGTTTTGTTTGGATCTAGTGGATAGGATCTCTAGCCGGTCTTTAGTATCTAGAGATTCAGGTATTAGAATATACAGATACTAGAAGATTCAGCCTTTTAGTACTGAAATACATTGATTCATCGCTAAACTGAATTTTCTCCAGATTAGAGTAGGCTGGTAGGAGAAAAAAAAAATCAGGAATGACTTGAAATTGATTTCAACTAAAAATTTAAATTATTCCTTTTTGTTGAAGTTTTTTTTTCATTTCAAAGTATGAGAGACATATTTAGTTTAACATTTCCCCAGGAAACTTTTTTTYTTTTATTTGCTAATTTTTCTTTTGTTGCTTTCTAACTACCAACAATGTATAACTGGGGTAAATCAGAAGACATAATATCTAATATAACATCAGTAAAAATATTGGTCTGTAGCACAAGTCAACCTGCTTATTGCAGATGATTGCAGTTAGACAACTACAGTTCCTTAACTTTTCCAGCCAGGCTCAAAGCTTTTCCGCTAGTCTTTTGTTCTGAGCTTTTATTTCCTACTAATTTTCCTCCTTCTACCTGCTCTAAAACATAAACAAACCAAAACAAGAATGTTCTTGTAGGGTGAGAATTTACTACCATGTGAAAATCAAACTTCAGTGCACTGCAAGTGTGGCATCATTTATTCAGAAATGTTTTGAAGAAGCACATTCTCCAAATTTTCTGCATAAATAAGAGGGATCTGCTTGYTTTATAACTGAACAGAGTCCTATGAAGCACAAGCCCTGCTCCCAGACTATCAATTCAAGGGAGTCGTTTGAAGCCAAGAAGCTTTAAAGCTGTCTTGTTGACAGGAAGCATATTTTATAGCCTTTCACTTCTCCCATTGTGTAGGAAGCAATTCCACACTGGTACTTTAACCTTCATCTACAAAGAGTGATTGTTCTTTCCATGAAGCTTGCGGTGTTTTCACATCCGGAATATGCCACAGCGATTATTATTATTGAGAGAAGTTACGAAGAGAATGGTGTTTTTTATAGCAAATGCTGTCATTAAATGCGGACTTTTTGTTTTTGTTTTTTTGGGAGGCCAGAAGATTGCCAAATTCTGGCATTTTTAAAATTATTTATTTATTTTATTTTATTTTTCTTCCTTCTTCTCGCACATCAAATGCCTGGAAAGTCTCTTCCATCTCCCTTGCAAGAGGTAGATAGCGAAATTCAGCTGAAAATCTGTGTTAAATCTGTGTGTGTGTTGAAGTATGTCTGATAGACATATTTCTGACTGATAGACATCTTAGTAATGCTATATYTCAAGGCTAGCTTATCAGGAGGAGGTGTAGTAGGAGGAAGTAGAAGTAGTAGTAGTAGCAAAAGATATCTTTTTGTTACCTGGTGTCTTGGTCTGCCCCTTAGGCAAGTTGTCCCATCATTCAYAGAATCATGGAATCATTATGGGTAGAAAAGACCTTCCAGATCATCGAGTCCAATCACAAAGCCTTCAACACCCTTCCTGCTAAATCATGTCCCTAAGTGCTTCATCTACATGTTTCTTGAGCACTGACAGGGACAGTGATTCCACCACTTCATGGGTAGCATTAGGCAAAAAGATGATGGCACTCCTTTCACCACTTCCAATTTACAAGCATCGTCTCAATCTCCAAAAAAGCACGACTCAGATGTTAAATAGACACGAGAGTTTAAGTCCTTAATTCCAGCTTTTGTGCAGGGATCTTACTCCCTGTTGCAGACCACGTGTCAGTGGCAGACACACAATATAAAACATATTCTCCTTCTCACTGTTTCCTGTGGGGAACCTTTGGCAGCTTTCTGCTCTGCATGTGGGTGTTGTGAACCCATATGAAGGCCTTTATTTTATTACAGAAGTGTGTAAAACCTGAACACTAATTCAGCTATATAAATTATGCATCCGAGGGCTGAACTGCAGCAGGGCATGAGTTTGCACCTTAATAACTTTGACTGCATACTGACTTGTTTAGGTCAAAACTAGTTTTTTCCATACCAACTGATTTTTCTCTACTAAACTGCTCGCTGCCCACCTCTTGAATGACACAAGTACATCTTATAAGCTTATCATTGGTTCTGTTCATTGACTCTTCCGGAATAAAGGTAAGAGTATTGTTTTACTGAAAATATACTTTCCTTGTTATGATTTCCTAAAGGCAAATATCTGTCTGAAGAGCTCTGCTCCATCAGTCTTAAAACAGTATTTTCTTACTTCCATTTCTATTTCACACATGCCCACAAGGRTCACAAGGCAGTTTTTCTGGTATGCCAAAGAACTCAGTTCATTCTTCTTGTGATTTCCAGGAATTCTTCATGTGATTTCTAGGAATTATACATAGTAAAACAAAAGAATTACATTATTTCAGATAAGAAAATTCACTTGTCATCCAGAAGACATTAGTAGAAATATCTAAGACAAGTTTCATTTAATTAATTCAGATTGAAAGCAGTTTAAAATGTGGTAATGTCTTTTTGGTTAAAAAAAAGCTTAGAATAATTTCTGTCTTCATGCTGTCATTGTCAGGGCTGTAGATACTAGAGCAGGAGTGAAAATTAACAATTGGGAACACAAGAAACGCAAACTGGGTACTGAGTAGCCACATGGGGAAAACAAAGAGATCTGATTTGAAAAGTTTAAAATTTTTAAATTAGAAGTTAGTTGTGCTAAAAAGGCAACTGCTAAATGGCAAGTAGTATAAATGCAAGAAGACCACGCTGTACAAATAAAGAGTGAATGAAGACATCTGAAGAAAAAGCTGTCTATATATTCATCTAAACAAATAAAGGGCAGCAAGAATAGCCCAGGGTTTGCTTTTAGCAGAGGTTTTTGTTCGTTACAGAAGTAACCAGCCATGACTGAATAACATCCATSCTCGAATGAAAGATCACAGTTGCAAATCAAGCACTGCAGAGGAGCCACAAAGATCTGTGCGCTCATCTCACTGGTTGTTTTTACATCAGCTAAACCCACCCTCCAATCTCCTCATAGCCCCTGGATAAATTCACTGTTTACTAGGCACAGATGCTGTAAGGCATTTTTCTCCTTAATCCASTCCATAGTTTGCACCTAACACACACTTTCTGGATGAAACTGGACGATGAAATGTGTACATCAAGATAATCATGTTTCTGCATTTATTCCATCAGTTTTCTTTTTGTGTTTCCAAGTAAATATAAATTACAAGTTGAAGGTAGAGATTATTGTCATGGTACTGTCTGCTAAGCCACTTTCCTGGAAGTRTGATGAGCTGCTGAAGGCATTTTCTTCTTAGATCTGGATTTTGAGATACATAGTCAAAAGTTGTGCAGATTCTCATAGACACAATTTTGTTCCCTGCAGATTCATTGTCTGGGCTTTGATGATAGTTGCAACATTTTATTTTTTATTTTTTAACCTCTATCTCTTGAGTTGCCAAAGAGTTTGAGTGAAAGTCCTGATGCCTCTTATTTAATGTCTAATTTAATGTCTGAACCCAAGCAGGAACATATGAAATGCACTAACTGATTTTACAAAGGAAAATCTGAACACAAACTTGCCTTACTTATCATGGGGCTGTGCAGGCAGAAAGATTTTTCTGGAGATCAACAAATACCGCTGTGCAGACCTTTTACCTTAGTTGCAAGGCAATACTTCAAGAGAGCATTTCTGGTCTTGCTAGGGCATCCCAAAGATGRTGTCACCATTCCCATTCTCCTTCTGCCCAGTTTTGCCTCCCGGTTCTTGTTCCTCTAGAACCAGGCAAAACAAACAAACAAACAGACAAACCAGCACCATCCTATGAGCTCACATGCCCTAGCCATACCATAATCAATATCTACCACACCTACCTAGTGATGAGACACCAAAGACAGTCTAGCAGACTGAAATTGCAGTAACTGATTAGGACTTTTAACCTCCCACAGAAAAATTCTTGTCTGTATTACTCTGTTTCTGTATTTGCCCAGGGGATTAYGAGATTTATCTCTTAGTTCACGTTCTGTGCTTGCAAAAAGATTCTTTCCCTAATAGTTCTATTAAATGAGCTGACAAAGAGAATAATAAGATGAGTATTTAGTGATTATTTTGCTCAAGTTGAAATGTGACTTAACTGAGATTTTGGGGTTTAATCTAATTAATACACATAGACTTAAAACTCAAATTATTATATGCTTAAGAGGYTCTCAGATAAATCACAGATAGTTTGGGTAAAATCACAGGTATAAATACAGACTAAAATTGGCATGGGTRCATGCTATTATGTTTGAATGATAGATATTGCCACGTGAAAAACATTTCCAGAATTATTTAAAAGCTTCTCATTMTTTATTTCTAACCCTGTTCAAGGCTCTCCTGTCTGTAGGGAGCAGGACTGAATTCTAAGCTCTCAGGGACCTCAGGAGACCTTGGGAGACAGTGATCGTGTGGAGACTCTCRTGTTCTTAACAGTATGAGGCTCCCATTCCTTACACCCAAGGAGCAAATGAAAGGGCCTCAGCAATATAGCAAAGATAGAGATGTTCATTTGATTGAGCTGGAATTCACACRTTCATAGAGAGAAAGACTAGCCTGTGACCTGTGTCAGATATGTTAAAATGTTCCCTTAATCAATGTGTATAGACATAGTGCACGTCATGTCCTCACATGAGGAAAGCTTTTGGGGACACATACCCCTAAAAGTCTGTGGCATCTTGAAGTCCTTCAGAAATTCAGTAGATGTTGCTGTTCCTGCTAGCATCTTACAGGAACAGGCTCAGGAACAACTGTTTCTGTATGTCCAAAAAAACAGAGACCATCTTGAAAGTCCAGACCYTTCCTGTGACTTATTTCTGGGCTTCACAGGAATTGCTGCAGTCTAATAACCTCCCTTGTAAGRGTAAGGAGTCTTACCTTTGCTTYTAATCTAACTCAATACGTACKCTGATCTGAGAGTCCTTACTTTTCRCAGTGAGATTACTCAGTGTCAGATTTTGGTGTTTTCCATTGCAGAACACAACTTGCTTAGCTTTGAGCACAGGAATGTGAATCTTTCACATCTCATAGGAGTCTTTGGGAAGTCCTGAGATCAGAGTCAATGACAGTTGTGCATCTGGGACCTCATTTATTCATCAGAGGCAGGATCTTACCTCCATGGGAGGTTGTATCATGAACACTGCAGTTGCTTGCAAAAGCTTTGGTGTAGTGAAGAGTTATTGTAAAGGACATAGCATTGCCATTTCACTTGGGAACATCAGTGCTACAATTAGTGGTYAATRCACTGCAAAYTAGAATGGCAGAGATCAGATTGCATTCATTACTGTAAGAAGAGGAAAAATATCTCTGTCTGTCTTGGTGCAGTGCTCAGATAYGTGAAATTTTAATCTTAGCATCTGGTCACAATGCAGAGAGAAGAAAATCTGTTTGTGGGGTTATCCCAGATGGGGCTGGCCTTAGAAATTCTGTCATCCTCCYTAGACCTCATGTTCACACAAGAACTCAGTGTCATTTAATGAMACTCTAGAGACTCAGGTAGCTCAAAGTTCCAACATCCCTTTGTTAGAAAAGGTTAATGTCTTCCACTGGAAAATTTACCTGCCTCCACACTTCACATTTGTTTCTTCTAAGGGATTTCAGTAATATATGCAGTCACTTTAACTTGTATTAAAAAGACAGGAGTTAATGGCACTTCAGAAAAGGAAATAACCCCTTGCCTCTCAGCTTGATAGTCTTGAAGGCATGGCAAAATTTGGTGTTGATCTCAACCTGTTGCTGGTATCATCTGCATTCAATCCAAAGCTTTTTCTCTATGTCTTGCTTGCAGGCAGCTACATGGCCAGAAAACCCATGAAGATTAATTTGGTCAGTTAAATATGGTACTATCCATATTCCTGCTTAATTGACCTTCCTACTTGATTGACCTTTTCCTATTCTTACTACCAAAAAAAAAAAATAAAGTTATGTCCATTGTATGTATTTAGGATGGCAGATGCCAGGTAGTGATTTTTTAAAAAAAAAAAAAAAATTTAAACCTGTAGACAATATGAAATTTATTCATTATTTGTCTTATTTCTGACACTTACCATGGATCATCTTACCTTTTTCTTTTATGATAATGAAAAGTGTTTCCAAAAGAGGCTATTTATGTGTATATATCCTTGTGTATAAATGTATTTTTATATTTACAGTGTTGATACTGATTCATTTTCCTGAAGTCACAAGTGCTCTTGGCAGTGATTTACTGAGATTCATCACAGTATCCCATTTCATTATGAAAATGTCATTAAAAATGATAAGAAAAAAATGATAAGAAATTTCATTAAAATGACAACAGAAAATAATAATCTTGACTTTTATTGCCAGATATTTTGCAGGGGAAATGTTTTGGTCGAAAACAAAAGGCAAATAGGTGGAGAAGACAGAACTTGTTTCCATCCTGTAACCCCAGGGAAATGAAACCGCTGGGGAACCTCGTTCTCCAGTTCTTAATGACATTCATAAAGATTTGGGCTGTATTACTGTTTTTCTTATGTTCTACTGCTACAGCCTAAAGTCCTAGACTGGAAAATATGGTACCTTYAGCATTAGTTCATTTTCCAAGCACATGAACTAAGAAATCAAAAGGCAGCTTGAGTTAGAGAAGATTCACTGTAGAGATGGGGGGAAAAGAAAATAATCCTTTTTGCCTTACTTCCTTGCCTACTGCTTTCCCATTAAATATTTTCACCTTGCCAGTCTGCCAAAGAGGAATGCTGAATGAGTTCTATATCAAGGAGTTATTTTCAGCTTTAACATAGCTTTTCTTCTTCCTTTTTTTTTTTTTTAGCCCTGTAAAAATCTATGAAACACAGAGATTTGATAATAATTATCATAGCAGTGCTCACTTTCATTACMTTGAAATGGGCTATCGCTTGGAAATATTGCACTAATTTCTCTAGAATTTGTCATTTTTCATGGCAGATGTAAAAATAGAGGTATCTCTTGATACGCAATTTCTTCCTTCCACAGAAGTTTGAAACAGAATGAAATCCTGGCTTTATCTGACTCTTGAAGGAATGGATTTCAACTAAAGGGCAAAATAACACACAGATGTGTGTCACATAATAATAATTATAGTATCACCTGCAAAAACATAATAATAATGATAATATTGCACACATAATAATAATGATTATACTAGCAATAAAATCACTCATAGCACAAGTGGGAAAATATGTACTCCAGAMATACATTTGAAGCAGTCGAAAGGAATTTTTCAAAATCATAGACTTTTCCATAAGATAGCATTTCTTTCAAAATAGAAGCTCAGCAAATTATCAGAAATATAACAGAGTCTAAAAGTCTTCCTCCACCAAAATGAAAACCTCTCCTTTTTTTTTTTTTAAATTTATTTTGTCACAGAGAATTAAAGTATCTCTAGATTAGGAAAGTAAGAAGGATTTTTCCTTTTTTAACAATCAAGTAAAGAGTCATCAACTGGAATTTGACAGTGACGTTAAAACTGCATGTTTTAAATCATTTGCCGTTGCAGAGTGTCTACAATTAAATTTCCATAGGAAAGAGACTTAAAACTCTAGAAGTCAGATTGGTCCAGAAATAACTTTGGGGCTGAAAAAAAAGGCCATTTTGATTTGTTGATGGATCTCCCTGCTTGTAATTTTTTCTGAGGATCCTATTCATCAGTCCTCTATGAGAACATTATGGAGCAGATGCAAGGCACTTCATCACCACAGCCTCCATTGCAGTGCAGATGATCCGTTTCATGTGCCTCCCCAGAATCATAAACTGGATTACTGCCTAGGAMAATGCAAAGAAAGAGGGTGGCCTCCAATTACCGTGATTAGATTGAAGATGACAACTAGAGCTAATGCTTTGAAAGCACTGACAYGTCATTGCTTTTGTCGATATTTACAGAAAACACAAATACTGATGAGACATTCCATATTGCTGTCTCTCCAGYATCTTCTTCCAAAATCCCGTCTAGGTCAGAACCAGATGGTTGGTTAAGCAGCATTCATCATGAAAGGAATGAAGGAGTCTGGTTACAACAAGGTAACTGCTTAAAATAATCCGGAAGAAATCAAGTAAGACCAAAAGACTTGAAGTTAAACTACCATTTAACCAAACACTTTAGGATTAGAGTTCTATGTAGGCTGGATGATCAGACTTCAGCAAAGATGGAAGAACATTCCCCTCTTCAAAACCAGTTGACATTATTAACAAAATTTTTATGTTTTCCATGGTGTCTTTTCCCCATTATTTCCTGAAATATATGTTTGCTATGAAAGTTCATGTTCTGGAAGCATTCAATAGTAAACATACTGACAGCATTTCTCAAAAAAAAAAAATGCCTCTGACTAATTTTCTCCACTTTAATGCTGATAAGTTTGTGTTTTTGGGTATTCAGCCACTCTTGGTGGGGAGGGTCAACATCACCCTGGCTGAGGACAATGTGCCTCTCAAGGAGACATCTCTACCCTACTGAACACCCATGTTTGCCATTGCCAATATTAGCAGCCTTATGCAAGTGACAGATCTCCTTTCACCTGTTGCATTACCAGGGGAGTGTGGTGTGCCCTGCAGTTTCTCAGCTCCTTTCATTCCCTTTAGACCGATTTAAATGTGCTGAAGGTCTAGGTAAAGCCCTGCAGCAGGTCCCRTTTCCCTTTTCTTCTCTAAAAGACAGGGATAAAAGGGATCTAGTGGTGTCCTCGCTGCCTCTCAGACTCCACAGCCTTGAGGAAAAACTTGTGAAGGGCCATTTTAGGGSTTGTAGCAGAGTGAAAACAGATGAAGCACAACTAAAGCTGAGACCTTTGCCCAGCCTAAGAATCTCCTTCAGTTTTGACCAGCATTTCTAGCTCTGTCTTTACTTTAGAATCATAGAATCATAGAATTTATTTATTTATCAAGCCCATACCCAGTCTCTGTTTAATTTATGGTGTTACCTAGATTTTCTGTACTGTGCTCATGTGTGCTCTTTCTTTCCTGAAACACTTTACATCAGAGTTTGTGGCACTGGTACTAATATTTGCTTGTGGTATTTGTACTTTTTAGCTCTTTTACACTGTGATATAATAAATAATAATTTGGAATGTAATGACGGTTTACAGAGTCTATAACAGGCAGTATTTTTTTTCAGATATTTCTACAATATTTCTAATATTTCTAAAGGGATACCTATACTGATCATCACGCTAATGTCTTAGGGCTCTTACCAAACAATAGTCACCCATTGAGTATCCTCAAATAACCATGATAAAAATATATATTTTGTCATTTGGGCTTGTCAGCCAAGTCAGTTGCTGGTAGTCTTCCTGATGGGATTCAGATATTTTCTTCTAGGCTATTAATTTTTAGGAGGCTTGGGTCTGGAATAGTGGGAGATCACTCTTTCTCAAGGAGTTCTGACTTGTGTTTACTCAGCTGAAGTATTTGAGAAAAGTGGGAATTGCCATTCTCTGGAATAATATTTGGGCTTTTTGTGTAGAATACTACTCTAAACAATTTACAACTAAGATTACTAATCTGGACAATTGGACTCCAATGGCTCCAATGTCTGCAAGTAAGGAAAAAAGTTAACACATTTTCCTGTATATCTCCTGTAAGAGATTTTAATTGTAAATTTTACTCCCTCTTAGGTCTACTCTTAAACCTTTCACCAAAGTATTTGACCTGAGCAAAATGAACTCACATCCATTAATTTATATGTCATTGCATAAAAAAGTAGAGAATGATTTGTTATTTTTTGACTGGTACTTTTCAGTATCTAGTTACCATTTAGATATGTTGAGGCTAAAATAGGAGATAAATGTATTCAGCTGCTCTTTGTCCCAAAGTCTAACATAGAGACCCTTTTTTAAAAAGTTTTCATGTGCCCCTGCCAACTAATCCTTTGTGAATCCTGAAGTTCATCATAGTATAGTAGTATGTTGTAGTATCAGCCCTCTGGATCCAGGCCAATAGTAACTGCTAGTTTTTGGTATCACTGAGTGGTCATGTCTCAGCTGAGCCACGATAACCCATTCTGAAGGTGCTCTTGAGTCCTCAGAACTGAAATAATATATATTCTCTCTCACTTGCAGTGGTCTAAGAATGTACCTAAACACAATCGTTTACCACRGCTCACTTGATGAATGGCAACTCATTATGTTGCTGTAATTTGGCCATCATTCTAGGATTGCGTTCTATCTCATTTTCATGTTTGCAGGACAGGAGCGTTTTGTGTCCTGTGATTAATAGCTCAATGATTCATCAGCACAGAAACCTTTCAGGTACACACTGGGATCAAACTGCAGGTTCTGTGCCACAGACGYGATCCCACTAGAAACCTCAGGGGCATTTTCATTTGCTAATGCTGAAAGTGTAATTCTTTTCCAAATAGGTCAGTCCTGACCTAAGATGTGGGGCCCATGGAAAGCAACTTAGGTAGAATGAGGAAGGAGATATTTTTGGGAGAGATGAAGATATTTTAGAGGACCATGGAGATGACCTTAGTATATGGTATTGAAAGAAGCTGAAAAAATTTGGTGACCTAAAAATGAGGATAAAAGAGTGGAGATAAATAATCCACAGCCACACAAAAGAGAAAAATATGCCTATATTTTTTAATTTGTAACTRTGAATAATGCTAAATAAGACTCCCTCATTTTTTTCTTAATAAAGGCATGAGTCTATATTGCTATCACTTTTTATTAGCCTCTTTATTTGCTCAGTACTGGGCAATTCGCATTAAAAGCCTACTTTACCCTCCTCTATTTTGTTTGTATTCCAAATGAATTTGTGTTTGTGGCAGGAGGCAGCATAAGAACGGCAGAAGCAGAGGCCCAGGATTTAGCCACGGAGAACTGCAAGCAGTCGGCAAATTTCCTTGTCTGTCCCCCGCTGGTTTGCTAGAAGAAAAAAGATCCTTTAGTCACTGTACTCATCCAGCTCCTGTCATCTGTGGTCCCAGCGGGAGGGAGGGAGGTCAATAAAACGTCAGCAGGGCTGCCAGACTGTGATAAGGAGGGGGCYGTACATTGGGTCTCATTGTCCCCTCAGGTAGACCAGTGCTGCCCTGCTCTTCGCAGGGCATCTTGCTGACTTGTGTCCTGCTGCTGAGGTGTCTTCTCCTGGTGCCTCAATGTTTCTCTCTCTTGGGAAACCTCTGAGGCAGGGGATGCCACTGCCTATATGTCTGTAAAGAGCCTAGAGCATACCGTGAGATCAGTCTTAAGCAAACAAAATACAAATCTTCGACATCACTCATAGACTGCCTTTGCCAAAGTGGAATTATCAGTAAGTTAGTCCCTGCTTAGCAGCTGTCTTTCTTTGCAGTGTGAATTTAGCAGTGTCATGAGCTGAATTTCTCTCTTTTGCTCTCAGTCTCAGCAAAAGATGTTTCTATCAGGTGGCTTTGGCAGTGGCAATCATATCAGTTTCTTATCTCTTTACAGACTACTAAATTTTCAGGTTGTCTTTTTTTCAATGAATTGGTTTAAGAAGGAGGTCTGATAAAAATATGCACCAGCAGAAGCTATTAAATACTGATCTGTGAGTGCCACAGTTTCACYAGGTTAATAGTATTCCACAGTCCAAAGTAATGCCCATTTTCTTTTCATTTAATAAACAATTGATTTTTCTTCCAAATGTCATAGTGCAAACTGGGCAGACAGGCAGGTTATGGCCATATGAGAGCAGATATGTGTCTGTGACCATACTCTCTCAAATGGGGAATGCTAATAAGACTACTTACTCTCCAAAACTGGATGTCTCCATGTAGACTAGCTACAGGTGAAAACCGTGCCAGAGACTAACAATTTCACAGTACTTACAGTCAGCTCCATATGCCCAGGAACATTCCCAAGCACTGTTGAATATATTAGTGTYAACAAAGTGTCTGCCAATCATGAAGGTTTCCAGAGTTTGTTAATCAAGTAATTAGCATAAAAGAATATGTTCCAGTCCTTCTAAGTAGATTTGGGATTCCAAGATTTCTGAACTTCTCAACARCAGTAAATCTCAACTAACCAATAAAACCTTTTTCCACCTCAGAGAAAGGCCCTGCCTTTGGCCCTGTACCTACAGTCACTGATGCAGCCCTCGACTGATCCATCCATCTGATTTTGAGCACCTACCTAGAGGCTTGGTCTTCTATAGAGGCAAGAGTCATATAGCTGAGATGAGAGGATATTCTCCATGTAGAAGCATATCATTCCATTAGTTATTGTGAGAGGGACCAGGTGAACAATTTCCTTAGTTAACAACTTATTTAACTATTAAAATTTAAATGGAATTATTCCTCTCATTTTTTTTTCCTTATGCTTCAGTATTGTGGGAAAAGAATGCTTACTCATGTAATTTCAATCAAACCAGGATAAAATTAGTTTATTAATTTATTAACAACACATACTGACAATCACTGGGTTATACATTTAGAATCAATATCAGCAATAGCTCAGGTAAACYACAGTACTAGACACCTACAAAATGTTAATGAGCATCATTAACAAATTTCTGGACAGCTTTCCATAACGTTCTAGAAGAACTTCATGCAGTCTTCCAAGGAGTTCTAGTGCCAAGCACAGAGCTTTGTGCACATCACCCAAGTCACATATGAATTCCCCCTTTGTCCTCCCACAGTCCTCTTGCTTGTGGAGTTCCATTATTAAATATTTCAGGAAAAAAAAAAAGTTTTATTTTCAAAGTGAGTTATTCCAATTTTCTACAGCAAAATAGAAACTGTATGTATACCCAGTTTGTATCTTGATCATATATTGGTTATGTACCTGGACCTTGACAGAAAGAGAAAAAAATATTGCACTTCAGTGAATTTAATCCTGGCTTACAGCCGAATAACTGAACAGACAGAGTCAAGGCCTTTAATAATTTTAGTGATACTGCATGTATCATGTACTATATTAAAATACATCACTGCTCTTTCCCTTTTCCTTTAGTTTCTTTTCCGAGCAAAATGAAGAATGTGAAAAAAGGAATACATAAAGGGATTTTTTATTCTATGTGCATTTTCCTAACAATGCTTGCCATCAATAATTGGGTGGTCTATTATTAAATTAAGATGAAGAATTACTAGTTTCAGTTCCTTATTTTAGAGTAATCGTGAATATACTTGCTTGTGGGTGTATGCAAGTGTTTGCGTATATATAAATAAGTGAATATCATTGAGAGGCTGGGATTTTTCAAAAAAAAAGAACTAAACAACAGCCAGCTTACAGGGCAGAGCATCTCTTCAAAGATGTGAACTAGTGTGAATCTCAGGTCCAACATAAAATAAATGAAATTGCTAGAGGAAAAGGAAAAACAAACAGGTAAAATCAGTGTTTTGCTGAAGCGACTATTGGACAACAGGACTGTCTGCTTCAAAGTGCCTGGAGTCGCTGTCAATTTAGAGCAAAACAAATGGAAGTCTACCCTTTACCTGCTTCTCTAGTGCAAACCCTAAACGACTTCACCCTGCCTGAGGGCCTCAGGCAAGAACACAAAATGTCAGGGCTGAAGAAGAAGATGYACTGGGACTCATGACCAGAAGGTTTTCAAGCCTGAGGGCAGGAARAGATCCCTTTGTGCTTGAAGGAGCAGAGTAAATTGTACTTGCTTCAGCCTTGAGAGCTTTGAGTTTGTTTGTTTTTGAATCCAGGAGGCTCTAAACACACAAAAAGAACAAGCTCCACTTGTTCTATTTTTTTTTTAATGCTTTGGAAAAATAAATAAATAAAAGTTACTCTTTCTGTTAGGCTGAATGGTCAGTTTTTGCTGCTAATGGTATGTGACCTGTTTACCAGAGCCTAGAGTGATTATTCACTGTGTAAGAATAAGATTTATTTCCTAKCCTTTAATAAATAAAATTCCCCATCCTCTTATTCAAAAAACTGAAGRGGAGGAGAGAATATGTTTTCTTATTGTTCTGTACAGCCCAAATTCAAACCCCTGTACGCACATAAGGCTGTGACATACAAGCCAGCAGCATGCTCTTATAACTATAGACACCAGTGAAATCCTATTGGTGTTACAGAAGAGAAGCTGAGCTCTTCATGAGACCCACATAGGTTTACATTTGTCATAGGGCTGTTTTGAGCGCTGCCCTTTCACCAGTGGATATACCTGGTAATCATTCCAGTAGAAAACAGGTATAATGGGCAAATATTTCCTGGGAGAGGTCAGGAGGCACAATGGCAGGTATCACAACTTCATCTGAGATGCACATGAGAGGCAATGGACAAGTTTCATATGTAACACAAATACTTCAGTTTTAGAGGGGAAYTATGAGACTCAAATGCTGCTGTTTGATTATACCTCACTAATTGTCCTTCAAGGATGCTTAAAAGCCACATAAGCTTCTGATTATGGTGCATGTTCACRGGTAGATTTTTCATGCCATCAGATAATCATTTTGGAGGCCACTCAGCTACCACACATTCTTTCAAAATCTACTAGTGTAGCCAGATTATTTTTCACTCCTGAACGTAGAAACCATTCCCAGAATCAAAACATCTTGTCCAGCTGTGGGCCAGCTAGAACATGCATTTATGCCRGGAGGCAGGGATGGCTGGCAAGTGATGGCACCCTAGGAGAGTGTATTAACAAGTCCTTCAGCCTTGCCAGGTGGAAAGCAGACTTGGACGGCAAGTTTCCTCCAGCAAATGATGTCCTAGCCAACATCTCCCTTCAGCATTGCTGAGCCTTCCTTTCTCTGAGCCATGACAATGCTGAATTTTCATCTAGTTAAAGGAAATTTATTTACTTGGGTTTGGATTGCCTAYTGCTACCGGTTTGCTAGGTGATGATGAGAAGGCTGCAGTCAGATGTCAAGCTTCAGAGCCGATTTAGATCAAAGCTGGAGACTGGCGATAGACCTCTCAGGATGTAGCTGGTGGGCAGCTGGAGGTTTATTGTTTCAGGCAATAGATCAGTAAAAGGTTTGAGGTGATTTTCCTGGTGGTAGCAGTAATTATACCGATAGGAATGGAGTGATTCATAATCACGGCAATAAACCGAACCCTCTTAGAACTCTGCAGGGAAGTTAAAGGTCACCCAATTTTCAATTAATTGGTTTCTGGGGGCTGACACTTCTCTGTGGCTTCCCTGAATTGYTAGGAGAGCTTACTTTTCTTTCTCTTTACTGGCTTTTTAAAATTAAGATGCACCCTTCCTCTGTAATGTACCTGTGCTCCCTTGTAATAGGAACAAAAAGGCTGAATTTGAATCTATACAGATGTACTTGAATCTTTCTATCTCAAAAGTCCTAAACAGCAATATTGACTTCAATAGCTCCTTCTGATACTTCCAGATAAGGTGCTAGTGTATTTCTTGACAAGATGATGCAGGTCACAAATACTGAGTCTAAATGCAACATTTGGCAACATCATTTTATTTTGTTCGTGAATATGAGATTATTCAGCAAAGCAGAATAATTRTCACTTTGTAGGTCTTCTAGATGGGATTACAAAGATATAAAATGTCTTTATGAAGGGTAGGAAAAAGAGATAAATTCCCATACAGCTTGAGTTATTCAAAAGTCGTATTTTCTATGTAAATCACCCTATCCAGTTTGTAACATCTATGTCTGTCCACAGAATACAGAACAAATTTTGATAAATTGCTTTATCTACTCACCTTTTGCAGGCAAATGATGTGAAACCTAYATATAATAATCCAGGTAAGCGAGTATATTTGAATCCTGGTTTATCAATCCCAAGAAAATGATAAAATACACTGTTAAGGAGCAAGAGTCATCTATGGATTATTGCCTATTGCCTGTTGAAGTAAAGAGTGGCTTGAATTTCTRTTGAAAAACAAAATCTTTTCTGAATACTTACTGTTTTCTTTCTGTGATTTTTGATATGAGCCAGTTCTTAATGAAGGCTTTAAAGAGAGAGAGAAAGAGAGGGGGGAAAAAAAAGAGAGAGAGAGAGAGAGAGAAAACCAGAGAAATACGTCATTCTTTTGGTCCTGTTGACTCTAAAATTTTTGAGTTAAGCATATACTTATTCTAGAGAGATGAAATTGCCTTTTTCTGGAAATAAGCACAGAAGAAAGAAGTAGATGTTTCATGAATACAGAAAATAATTCTTTTTTGTTAATAATATCTTGGACAGATACAGATGGATAGTGTGAGACGAAGCATATTGCCAAAAGATGAGCCATGAATCTTGTGTTCTGTGAACCTTTCATGCTAAAGTGTGAAATTCCAGTGTTTGGCCAATCCACCAGCTAATAAAAAGCATAAGTTCCCAGAAGTCTATAGGTTTGACCCCTTAAGGGAGATGAAAGGTAGTCACAGCCTGTTTTACAAGCATTTCCAGGGGTGCCATGTACACTTTTCTAACATTTTTCTCATGCTATCGGGACAATGACATGTAAAGATGGGGCACTCTCCAAATTAAGTCATTCTGTTAACAACGTATAAACTCCCCAGCCACAATAATCAGCATGAAAAAAACAGCACTAATATCCCTCCCCAAGCTACATTTCAGATAAAGGCAAAGCGTGGCATTCCTAAGATTAAAGTGTCCTCCCCTGCACTTGTCAACCCATTAAGGRGAATGGCTAGAATTGAACGAAATCTCCCAGCACTTCATCCTGCTAACTCACCTCTTCATCAAACGTAGCTAAGAAAACTAACATCCAGCTCAATTAAAACAAAAAATTGTTACTTTCCTCCTCGCACACTAATCTGTTAAGGCAYTAAGAGGATTTAAGAGGATGTGAAGTAAATGGATTTTTATACTCTCACTGGAACAGCTCTAGCTGAATTTCAAATTCTTTAAAGCTTATGTTCCAGTGTAATATGATCATTGTTTTTAGGACTCGAGGGAAATGTAAGAGAGGACTTCTTCCCAAATTTTAATCTAATAATAATAGAAATAATAACAAAGAATCAATATTGTTCTTATTAGATGAGCCGCCTTTGGCTTCTTTTGCGCTTCCCTGGGATTCAAATGTGCAGGTGGTTTCATATCTTCCTATTTATTCAGGAAGAAGATTTTGTTTCTCCTCTTTGTACACACGACTATTAAAAGCAACCTTTGAATAAAATCATTCCATTTCCATCATTATACCAGAAGCAACTGAGAAGGAGAAAAGCATGGGGAGGAGGGAAAAGCATACTTGTCTGGCAGGAGGAAGAGAACTATTGAAATTTTAATGGCAGCAAATTTGACGTTTATGAAATGCTTTGAATRACATGTCTAATAAAGAAAATAAGCCATTCAGCCTTTGCAGTTTCTGATTCCAGAGTAAAATGTTCCATCAACTCACTTACAGGGAACGTGTTTTACTATCTAGGTGTCAGGGTGTATTAAAGGATATTATAACCGCAGATTGCTTAACAAAATAAAATGAAAGCTGAGTCCGTGAGTATTGCGTGCGCACATCTTGTCAATGTGAAATCACTTGTTAAAATAGTTATCGTACAATTTTTGGACCTAGTCAGTGACCTTAACTGTTCTGATAAGGAGTTCTGGCCTGGGCCAGAATATAAATATTAGCCCAAACTACAAAAGATTTAATTTTAACGAACTTCTTGGAGGAGGAAATCCAGAGAGCTGGTTTCCAGTTTGAGTTCTATTTCTGTTTACTCTGTGAGAATTGTGAGAACATCCTGTTTCAGATATTTTGGTGCATCAGCTCTGCACTGAATATTCAGATTTCAGGTACTACTGTGATAAATTACTCCTATACAGAAAGCCAGCCATCCAGAGATAGATAGCTAGGATGCTACCTTCATATCTTTATAAATATCACGGATGCAGTTTGAACAGGGAAGCATTTTTGCAGGAAACAGTCTCAGAATGTCTCTGTTTTTGTAATAAGCAAACTACGCAATGTGTGTAGTGCAATAAGCTAGAAAAGTCAACCAACTACAGCCCTGTAAATTCAGGAGACTAGGATTTGCTCTTGCATGTGGATATACTTGTGATAGCTTAGCAGTGCTGCTTAGCTCTAAAAGAGCTGTTTCCATCAGTACATCTTTAAGCACATTATGAAGAAGTGTGATATCTTTTTTCAAAATTGAAATAAAATAAGACGTGTACAAGGGTACTCATCAGTCTGTTGGATCAGACGAGAATATAATCCACTTCCAGCAGATTCGCAGTGTTCTTGCCATTTGGCAAGGCTGTTTCTCTCTTTTGCCTACTCAAAAATCAACCAGGAACTACTCCATTGAAATAACTATAATTACACATAGGAAAAACTGTTGTGAGAAGAAAAACTGATTTTTCATCCTTAAAGAATAAGCCTTCTGCTGCACACATCAAAATGTTTCAAAGAGCAAAGGTAGAGTTGGGAAACCCACCAGCATTTTCTAGAGTTTTTGGCAAAGAAAGGTACATATGAAGCAGATCACAGTGCCATGATCCCACTGTTATCTCTTGTGCATTGCCCTGAGGTCTCCAATTTCTTTGTTAGAAACCCAGTCTGAGAGATGTAAATTCCTGATTGCCATCAGGTGCCCCAATGCTGTAGAGTACAATGTCCAAAATTACTCTAAGAGAGCTGATTGGTCCACTCAAGAAAATATACACAATACGGACCCAATACCTCGGATCTAAAAGGTAATATGGTGCTTCACTAGGCTTTGCTAGGCTTCACTGCCTTTGCTAACTAGCTTTGCCTTTCAGTTTCTACCTGTAGAGCTTCCACTTTCAGRAGGAGTTCATTCTGTGCTGTTTGCAGTAGTTTTCTACCATACTCTACCACTTGGTATAAGCATCAAGTCTGAAATACAAATGAGACTCCCAGGCTTAAGTATTATGGAGTTACTACCAAGAATATTCCACAAATACTGCAGTCCCGGTCTCCAAGCATCACTCGGCCTCATCAGGGCAAGTTTTGTCTCAAAGGCCAAAGGATGCATTAGCACAAGATGAAGGCTTTCACCAAACCTGAACTCACACGTCTACTACTCCAAAGGCCTGATTTTTCAGATTTGCAAGTTCAAATCTCTACAAGTAGTTGAAGATAGTAAGCACAGATTGAAGTCCACATGGGACAAAAACAACAGATTCTTCCCTCTGGTATATAAGCCCAGTAGTTTCGTAATTTATACCCTGTGCATCTTAGTCAATATCAGTGTGAGCAAGCCAAGGCATCACTTGATAGATAATTCTGCCTGTCTCTTAAAGAGAATTAGATATCTGAAAGAATAGGAAAGACAGCATGCATTTCTTCAATAAAATTAATATCTCAGTCTATCTGGAGCACTTAATTCTCCTTAAAGCTAAAACATGCATTGAGAACCAGTCAATCACAGATAATAATCAGCACACTTGTCTAATCAGACTTGCAGGCTTGCATTTCTCCCTCAGCATTCAGGGTACTGCTAAGAAATTCTCTCCTTTACATTTAATTCTTTTTCCTCATAGATCTGAGAAATTTRTATTTGAAAATTACCAAGAGAAGGGAACAGATGATATCAGATGTTCAGAATATGACAGTACAGAGTTCACAAAATGCAAGCCTGACACATGGAAAACTGCATGGAAAACAAGTGAAAGGCTCTTTTCACAGTCATTTTCTTTGAAGGTGTCATGAAATCTGCAACGTGGAGAGATAGAGGAGACAGATTTTATTTTGTGAGAAAAAAACATGGCTTTCCTTCTCATCAGATTTGATTTTAACAAGGAAATGAGGATGGACAAAGCTAGTTTGTCATTAAAAAAAAAGAACAAAAAGGAAAGAAAAAGAGGGAGGGAGGGAAGGGAGGGAAGGGAAGGAGGCAGGGAAGAAAGAGAGAAAAGAGAGAAAAGAGAGAAAAGAGAGAAAAGAGAGAAAAGAGAGAAAAGAGAGAAAAGAGAGAAAAGAGAGAAAAGAGAGAAAAGA
>PTEX01000005.1:509342-534520 GCA_003342815.1 Eudromia elegans | reverse complement strand
TCATGTAGTCCAACACCCCTGCACACGTAAGGTCACCTGGCACAGGATTGTGTCCAAGGGGGTTTTGAAGATCTCCAGAGAAGGAGACTCCACAGCCTCGCTAAGCAACCTGTCCCAGGCCTCCATCACCCTCACTGTAAAAACATTTTTCCTTAAGTTTTTCCTTAAGTTAACTGTTGATGCTTCAGTTTGTGGCTGTTTCCTCTAGTCCTACCAGTGGCCACCACTGAAAAGTGCCTGGCCCCATCTTCCTCACTCCCTCCCTTGAGGTACTTATAGACACTGATGAGGTCCCCTCTCAGCCTTCTCTTCTCCAGGCTGAACAGGCCCAGCTCTCTCAGTCTTTCCTCATAGGGCAGATGTTCCAGGCCTCTGATTATCTGGGGTGAGATGGTCATAGTTTTGCTTCTCCTGATATATGGGCCTAGAGCCTGTTCACTAAGTTATGGAGATAAGGAAAGCTAAACATATGCTCATTCTTTTGGCCTAAAAGAAACTTTATAGTCTGATTTAACATTCCAAGCATTATTATCTGACACAAACTTTGGAAGTCTCTTCTTGGAAATTCAGCAAAAGACCAACAGATTGCAAATGATTTACAACCTGAAAAGTATATAGTCTGAGTCAGTGTGTAACCTACAGCTTATATAATGATGAAAATAAGCCCCAAATATCATTGCATAGAGCAGTTTCTAATTTTTCATATGCAATTAACAAAAAAATACTAAAAATAAACAATATATCAGTCCGATCCATTGCATGCCTCAAAAATTARCAGCCTATGTGATCATTTTTTTATGACTAATCAGAGACCTAGTGAGCCATTCATCTCCAAGGAGACACAGTTCAGTTTCTGTACATGTCTCAGGATTTCTATCTGGCAGTATTGATTATCTCTCAGAAAACACAAGCACAGTATGTTTCCTACCCTGTACCATGTCATTGATTCCTTGCCACTGACAGCAGTCATAATATCAAAGTACACTTGTGAGCAAAGAGTGAAATTCTTCCCTCCTCTTTGACAGAGCAAYTTTTTTTCCTTTCTCTTTTAATCAGAAAATAAACCTATGCCAAGGGGTTAATGCTTACCTCGTCTATGTTGTTCCAACTATTTCCACAATACAGAACAAGATGATATGAGAGAGCAGGTTAAGAGTCCTCTAACTCTTTCTCCCTTTCTTGAGTAAATGCAGGTGTAGTAGATCACTGCCAGGATGTTTGCATATATTTGATTGTGAACAGGTAGATCCTCTTGGCTACAGAGTTGGCAGATGCTCCAGTGTTTGGTTCAGGTCATTTAGGAATCAAGAATCTGAGGAAACAGCTGTGTCTTCTCTGTGACCCTTCTGCGAGTTCTGATCCTACTAGAGAGCTTTGGAATAAGAACATCTGGAGGTGATAAATACAGATAATACTGTTGCCAAGACTTGGTTAAAGAAGGTGGGGACAGAGACAGAGGAGAACACTTCTGCTCATAGACTTTATTACAATAGTTGAAGATATCATTGAGCCTACTATAACTTTTAAGAAGCAATATTGCCTTACTTGCCCCAAGGGATATTTGAATTCCCCCTTCACAGAGCAGTCTAGTACTTGAAACACATCTGTGATTGTGGGCAGAAATTTCCTGAGTTTTCAACCTCTCCAATTAGGATTTGATGCATTTTACATGAAATTACAATTGGAAAAACTCCTCTTTGGAAATAAAACCAAGGCCTCTCTGTCCTCCTGGAGGATGAGCCTGGCCTTTCTGGTGGGAGCTCTACCAGTGTTTATGTTCTCTTTCCAGCTCAGTGAATTCTGAATTCTCCCTTTGCTCACTGGAATGGTTTCCAGCTGGCTTTGTAGCAGCATCCTGCTCCTACTTTGAAGCCTKCTGGAATCTGCTGGCCAAGGAACTTGCCAAAGACATAAGAGGTAGGGAGTTAAATCCTATTAAACAGAGGAGAAAATTGGACAGACATCTTCCAAAATTCTACTAGCCATTAATGTGCTGGGTGAAAGCATTCCCACTATTTCAATGAGTGAGTCTATCTTGAAAAAGCAACTGTTGCTGCATTTTCTGGAGCATGGAGGAACCTCAAGGCACATTTTGTTGACAGGGAATGAATATCTGCAGTGTGGAGGCTCCTCAGGCAACTCCTGTGAAAGAAAGCCTCCTTTGCAGCTTGTGGACACAAGGCTTGGAGACAAGGTGTTGGATTGCTCATTGCTTTCAGAAGTAAGTCACCAAATGGAGAAGTTAAGCTTAAAATGCAAAATGTCCTGGAGTTCAACCTTTGGATGAGCAGTACTTTTTAGGATTACAAATTTGAACTTATGACCAAAGTACACTCTGAATTTCACATTTTTGTGTTTTAAGTTTTTTGAGTCATGCTCCAAATGCTTTTGCCAGTGTCTAACAGGAACTCTGTGCTTCATGGAAAAGGAAATTAAGTAGCATGTTGAACTTTAGTCACTGAACTTTTCTTTCTGGAAAGTCTTGGATGTCACCTCTATTAATTTTTTTCCCCTGCTCTTGGTCTTGTGTTAAGCATTACTTACAGTAATTAACCACTTGCTGAAGGTGTGAGAGCAGAAGACTGGACAAGTTTCTAATTTTTGTTAAGTAAAAAAGGAAAGACCCACCAAGTCTCATCCAGATATGTCTGTTGTTGTTACTGATCCTTCGCTTATCAGAAGTAACCATTTATGCTGAATTGTTCACTTTACTGGGGTAAAATAGCCRTAAATGCTCTTAGTAGTGCCAAACWGATTTTCCATTTCTGTCTTGTATCTCTATTGTGGGAGATGTTACATTTTCACATCCTATTTTACCAATAAGATGAAATAAGCACTAGGCATATTAATGGATTAATTTACTGATTATTAAACTTAAGGTTTAACACARAATCCTGGCGGTAAAAGTATAAGTTTATAATCTTGACCTCGAGGAAACTGCCAAATGCAATGTGTAGGTATGACTGTCTAGAAAACAGTCTACCCAAATGAAAAAAATATTTGACAGTAAAGTCAAAAAATACAAGCATACAAAAACTTTAATAGTCACATAAACAGGCTCCCTGTAGTCAGTCTCTGARTGCCTTCTGTTTTGTTAACTCAGGCTATTCCAATATCTCAAATCACAATGAAGTTACTAGCTGATGGTGAGGACTGAACTACACAATTCTTGATGGCTACAAGAGTTTAGGAAACTTTGTCTTAGCCCACATCATGCTGAAAAGATGAGTCTTTCTATCACTTCCCTGGCTCAGCACATCTTTTCTGTGAATTAGGTTGAAACGATTCGTTTGCAGATCAAGGCTGATGCTGACGTTTTCCAACGGAAAGACATTTCTACTCCAAAGTCACTTAGGTTTCTTTGAGAAATTTTTGCCTTTGCTGACCAAGGTTAAAAGTCATCTTTGTTAAGATGCTTGAAAGTGCGGAGATCTCCTATATTCTGTCTAGAGTGATGGTATCATTTTAAAATCTTGAGATACTTCTATTTGCTCAGATTTCTAAATATTCTAAAATCCCATCCTAAATATTCAGGCCAAAATAGGCAGGAGTTCACAGATACACATAGATTTTTCTTCTTTCTCAGATAAATTTCTTTCTATTTACTCTTTTTGGCTTTTTTGGGAAACAAGTGTATCAGAACCTATGTTTTACCCATGAAAATGGGTATATAGGTAGATTCAACATGGTAATACCTGGGATATAGGTAGATTCAACATGGTAATTTGTAGGGTTCACTCTAGATCTGCTTTTTGGTGTCCTTTACAATGCTTAACCTTTAAATGCTGCTGAGTCTTTTAGAAAACAGAACCACCATCCATGCAAGCAAGACATTTTTATTCCAATGCTAGAAACCACTGCACCAGCCCCATCAAGAGAAAAGGAGCAAGGGATGGGAAGAATAAGCTATAGTCCTCCTGCAGACCTCGATGGCTTCATTTGTGATTCAGAACCTGAAGCTTCTCATTAAAATTATTGCTGAAGTACAGCATTTTAATCAACAGGGGGAAAAAAAAAATCACTGTTCTCTCTTTAATCAGCATACTGTGAAATTGTGAGAAATGGATTCAAATGTCTTCATTGTTTAAGGGACTCCAAACCCTTTCTTTAGGTAAACACTTGAAATGCTAGGTCCGTCTGTAAAGAGAGTTAAGACGGTTCTTTCTCTTAAGGCTGTTCCTTTTTTTGAGATACAATTAAAAATTAATTGAGCTGAAAGGCAAGAAAATTATGATTCTATAGGTAAATTATTAGGCCACTTGCTGTTTCCGCTCCAGTGAATACTTCATATAAAATTATGTAAATATTCATTAAAATATGTCAGGAACTCATGTCTCCCCTGCCACATGAGTACCTTAATCACTAGGATCATAGAGTTTTTTGCCCAATGCGTACTTACTTATTCTGTGAAGTCTAGCAGTTTCAGCAGGAGGCTTAAGAGACTCTCATCTTGAATACCTAAAACAAAATTTTAAACCATTTGATGTTTGAGTTTTAACCATTGCCAGCAGAGAACGGATTTGAAGCTAGGCCTCCYATAGCCAGTATCTTGCATTAAAGGAAGATAGACTGACTCTATCCATGACTATTATTTATGTGAGAGGCAAAGCAGGGAGGTGAGTGGAGAAAAATCTACCTTGTTTCACCCTTCCAAGGAGGAGAAAAGGTTTCTGTGTTCAGGCTGTGTTCAAATGTCCTCGGGACCAGAACTCTACCCGGGGTCTCCAGGCTTTGCTGGTCACTATACAACTGAGGAGCTGTGAAAGCAGCTGCGGAAAAGGTKATGATACAAACAGACATAATGAGCACTAACACATTGCCAGGACCAGGCGATGGTGTTTTAAGGGAACTTGGCGATGAAATTACTGCTTTGCTGACAATAATACACGGTCTCCCAATTAAGACTTTTTTTGTATCTGAAGACAGCAGCTATTTTGGGGRGATTCGTTCCCATTTGACACTGCAGACAAACCCTCTCTTTCAGGTTCTAGATTTACCTCCAAGTATCAAAACATCAGCTGTTGTAGTACTAGCTTTTAGCCATTTAAATTCTGTTGAGGACTCTGTCTTGTCTGTGTATCAATTTCTGAGMTACCTGTAGATTTTTAATGCCATTCCCATCACCACAGGTGAATTCTAACCCGTGCTATATTCTAAGCCATTCATATACCATCAGTATTTAYTTGCATATCTTCCGTTTTCTCTGAATGACCTTTAGTTAAAGGAAAATAATAAAAAAGGAAGATACCCACAACATTCCCTGTGTGAGGCTGCATTTTGTAGCTTCCTGGTTTCTTTGCAAATCGCAGTATTTTCTAATATTTTTTATCAATGATTTAGAAAATGTTAATGAATTTACAGAAAAATATTAGGGGGTTACAGTATTGCTTCTGAGATACTGAAGACAAAACTTCTTCCATGAATTAGATGAGATTTTCCAGCTTGTGTCTCACATATATAAGCTGCTGACTGAAAGGAACAATGTCTCTTCATGTTCAAGAGCAAATGCAAGAATAAAGATACAATGCTGATGTTTTGTTTTATTTCAAAGAAAATCCTTAATTCTTTGATTGCAACCCAAATCAGCAATGCAAAGGCCAAAATATGGCCTTATAGTCATCTGCCTTGCTATTGACCAGGTCTTCGACTTAAGGTTGTTCCTTTGAGAGAAGTAAATTTAATATATYATTTTGGTACACTCTCCCTAGGTCTTTGGTTCAGTGCAGCAAGCTTGTAGGATCTGATGAAACAATCTCCAAATCCCTATTAAACAATTTTATTGCTAGAAAACCTCTATAATAGAAAAAGGAATGGAAAGTTGCCTGATATAAAAGTACAGAATCATAGTTAGGCAAGCGCTGAATCCTGTCACTGTTGTTTAAAATTGCTGTCAATTGTGTTGCAGATAATCTGRGAAGGAAGCTGTCAAATTCTCTGAATTTCACACCATCTTGCTGTGAAGTCTCAGCTCTGCTGATAAAATCATCTTGTTGGTTAAAATTTGTTAAACTGCTGAAGCTGATAGGCAATTTGGTCAGACAAGTAGCAATACTCAGGGAGCGGTGAAGGTGGTTTAACAGATATGAACTAAATTTATTTCTTAATATCATCATAACTGTTGAACAACTTGAGAAAATAGTTACTCTGATCTTAACATTTACATAGTACTAAGCAGGTGGAAACAGTCAAAAGTGGGACTGGGTATGCAGGAGACTCCTAGACTATTAGTTTTTCATATACTTTGCTTGATCGCCTTCTCTTGGGGCAGACATCAACACCACCAAATGCTCAGTGAATATATGGAACTACAGAATAATCTCTGCACCCACATACTGGTGTACACTGGATTATATGCCCTGAAAAAGCTGATGAACAACATGTCGAGGTTCTTTTCTTGCTATCTTCATCAGCCAGTCAATGTAAAACACAGGACAGAAATCACTGAAAGTTATAACTAACTCTGTTATGAGTTTTCAGTTTTGGTGTTTCTCTGAGTGCCTAAGATATTACAAAGATTGAGATTTATTCTGTGCAGTTGCCAAAGAGTAGCATTAAAGTAGGATGACTTGGTCATCAAAAGCTGCAGAGATGCAACACTGCACAATGATGGACACACACAGTGGGGAAGCCAGACGTCAGACATTCCTGGCTGTCCTGGGGTTGTATTCAACTTAGACTATTATAAAGATAATAAGTATTATTATATGCATAATACTCTGCAGAGATTTGTTCTGGTGGGGTTGATGCATAGGCTGATAGAATTAYGGGCTGCATTTTAAAGAAAGATCTTGACCTATTAGACTATATTCTTTTTCAAGTGTTTTTTATACATGAATTATACATAAATTGTAAAGCAGGCCTTCACAGAATTCCTATTTTTAGACCTTTATTGTGACATGATAGAGGAAAATGCAAAATGTTAGMGCATTTTAAAATTCAGTAGCTCTGACATTTAACTGGGATCCTGGCCCATATCAGTGTCTATACATAAAGCTTGTGACTTAACTGCAAAATACATGAATTGGGATTAAAAAATGAATGAGATGACATCAATGTATTCTGATGATTCATGAAATTGTATATATTCAAACGATCTTCGAAAATCAGTAAAAAAGTATATTTCATAAAGGAGGAAAGTAYGGAGAATATCTATTAGTTTCAGATCTCTGAGTTGGATTTCTCTGCTTTTCTCTCCTCCCCGTCCTCTCAGTAAAATACTATTTGAAAATAACTACAAAAGAAGGTATGGAACAATYCTCTCTCCTAAAAATTTAAGATGGAAACCATTACTGTGTTTGTATGTAAGTTTTTTTTCCCTTGTGTTTCCATGTGTTTTTTGTTATACATACAATTTCCACAGTACCTGATGAAAGTTGCAATCTGGGAAGACTTTGCACTGTGGTGCATCACAAGCGCTCTCTTTAATCACTCATTTGTGTATATTTCTATTGAAAGCTTGAAGATGTTTTCATGGAAAATTCCATAATTTGTTTTTGCTTTTTTTTTTGTAAGTAGTTTAATTGACTATAATCTCACTTTTATTGACTAGGTGAAGTCATTTTGCCCTTTCATAAACAATCTAGTAAGCTGATGCTACTCTTAGTATTCCCATGTCCTAATATATCAGTTCTTCTTATGGGATTTTACTGTTCATCTGTGTAATATACTCAGTTGTCAAGGATACATGATGTCACACTAATTACTGTCYTGAAAAAAGTAAATATTCTACTATATATTTGGTTTTGAGAAAAACGATCCTAATAMAAGACAATATATCAAAGGAATAATTCCTTCTGAAAGTTTTCCATGGAGAAAACATAAAAGCCTTTAACTAAAACAAGCATTGCTTAGGATTTTTGCATATTATTTTCCATTCTTTTTCTTTTTTCCTAATTTTCCACTTTCTTAAATTATTTATAAATAATAATTATGGATACAAACAATAATTATGGATATTTTGTTGTCTTTTATTATGTTATTCCAGGAAGAATGACAAGACTTCTATATAATCAAAATATAATTAACATTTAAAATAGAGAATAACAACAAGATKTGTCRGATMTCTTTTTTCTTTTTTTTCTTCTTTTTTTTCAAATAGACTAAAAGAGTGATAGTATTTTAGAATATTTTGCTGCTTAAACTCCTTTTTCTCTTTCATTTCTAGTGAGCTCACATGGAGGGTCCATAAGAGTTCCATTATGGCCAATGTGCTAAGGATCAACTGGAAGTTTATGAAGGTCATTGTTAGTTATTTCCTGGTATGGGAAGCTGWTCAAAATATTTGGCATTTCATTAGAAAAACAAATGGACTTTTGGTTAACAGCATCGCCAACTGCACAGGTAAGTTTGTCAAAGCTGTTGGTTTCCTTTGGCTTTTTTTCTTTTTTCTTTTTTTTCTTTTTCCCCGCCTCTTTCCCCAGAACATATTTTCATGTTCTTTCATTTTCAAGCCATTCGACCAGGAACAAGTAATCCTCAATCATGTGAACACTGTTTGTAGAGAAACAAGCACCTATAGCGACATTTAGTGAAGTTCATTWTATAAGGCTGCAAGGTGTCAGAATACTTTTATGACCCTCATTCCAGCTCAGGTAAGAGATTCTGCATTATTTTAATGCCTGGTCTCCACCTGCTGCTAGAATAGGATTTCCAGTCATCACAGCACAATTCTATGCAGAAAACATRTTTTRTATTTTTYMTTCATCTTTATTTTTCTTTTTTTAAGGAGTCTGGGCATCATTTCTCAATAACATTATTGCCTGTTATATTCCAGAGATATCGCTGAGGAATAATAAATCCCAAGCAAATATATAGAATAAACTGAAAAATATACACTCTCTTTTAGCTGTTTGCTATCACTAGCTGAGGAAAATTTTCTGCTGATTGAAAGGCATGATACTGATAACAAGACTGCRAAAACAGCTGAAATGCCTGTGCCATTTATGATGCAAAGTTAAGTGATGGTGATAGTGAGTCTCAGCCTATATTCTACTTTTACACTTTCCTTTTATCTCTGGCCTGACTCTTCATGTCCTGCAAAAATTTCACCTGACTTTGGAGCTACAAAAAAGATGTTTTTAACAACTTCTTTTAATGTATTTTTTCTTTAATTATTTTGACTTTAATATGTCATAGCACATATACTCTCCAGAAGGTTATTTAATCTTGTATTAAGTTTTCTCTTTCTTCCTCCTTAAATGACTACAGTGGAAATGAATGTAATAATGTCATCTTTATTCTATTTCTGTGAAACCTGAAACCAGTCTTGTTTTCACTACATAATTTTTAGATCCTATAATCTTCCTTTTTTTCTTTTTTTAAATACCGTAATGACCAGAAGTAACAGAGAGGTTTTCTGATTTTTAGGGTTTTTTGTGTGTTTGGTTTTTCTTTCTTTCTTTTTTTTGCAAAAGATATTATAATCTTCTAATATCTGCCGCAGAATACTTCTTTATGTTTGAATATGGTAGCTCATCTGAATGGTTCAAGCACTTCTAAAGGTATACCTAGCAGCAGTTTAGTTTTCCTTCTGAATTTTTCTCCTCAACAATCTGTGTTTCTCTGTTACTTTATTTCACTTTGCCAAAGCCATTCTGTGGTCAATATTGAATATTAGCAGGGGGTACTGTCAATTTTGCAGGATACAAACAGAGCTATTTCAAATCACAGTGACTGATGAAGCTCTTTTCTGAGGCTCTTTTTTTATCTAGTACAATGATGTTTGATGTCATTGACATTATTTTGATCTATTTTTTTTTAATAAGTCATCCTCAATAATGACTCTCATGAAATCTTGATATACAGAACTGCCTTTTTTTTAGTAATTTTTTCCAAAGTTAAATTCATACACTGCATTTGTATTTCTAATCTTGGTCAGGGTGTCTTTATTTTGCCTTTATTATTGTGATAAAATGGGTAGAATAATGAATTTAACTGAGGAAGTAAAATTTGTGTGTTCCATGATATCTCCCTGACTGTAATATCTTCTAAAATTAGTATCCATTCTTAAAATGCAGCATGGGAACCCCATTTCTTTAGCACAAAATCCTTTTCTTTCTATAATACCTGATCAGATTTTGAGGTTTAATAATAAGTAGCAATGAGTTTAATCTTATCTTGAGTCTTTCTTCCTTTGAGGAAATTTTCCCTGCCAAGATTTTGGCCTGTTTCTGTGCTCACATGTTGGAACAGATTTTGCCATGGCTACATCTACACAAGCAAATTAAATGTCTTCATGCAATGGGGCCAACTGGTACAGGACACTGCTTATCTTTTCCAACAAAGTGTTTCAGCCTCCAGAACAGGCTGTCTGTGTGCAAACTGCCTATTGGAACAGCTCCTGGACTGCTCCAGCTGCCAAACCATGGCCAGAAGTTGTTCAGGGAAAAAGGCTGTTGGAATGGGTTGAACCATGCCAGGAAATGTTCTAATGCTTTAGCATAGCATAAACTAACATAAACGATCACACTCTAGTGCCAGAGAACCTTCCCAGGCATGCTTAACTTCACTGGTACAAATGCAGACTATGACATTTCTACCCAACGGGCAGACTTCTACTCACCAGCTGGGCCTAAACAGCCCTCATTTAATTTTCTTTCTCTAAGTATTTTTTTTCTTCAGTGTCCAAATTCATGATTAAAAAGGCACATAAGTATTTTTTTTCTTCAGTGTCCAAATTCATGATTAAAAAGGCACATAAGTATTTTTTTTCTTCAGTGTCCAAATTCAAGATTAAAAAGGCACAATATTTTTTTTTTCCTCCAAACTGAAAGACAAGATATGCAAGGATAATCAATATTTCTATTTAATTCTCTAATACTGTTTTGGAGTGGGAGAAAAGAGTCAGCCAGCATGAAAGCATACATGCAGTTCCTCTTTGGGAGATCTGAAAAAATTCTGAATTCCAAAGGCTTTCCCAAAAAGACATTGTTTCTCTGGATAATTTGTAGCCTTTGACTGCCATGGTTGCAACAAACCTTCTTTTCTAAGTAAAAGATTARTAACTCCAAGAAAAATATGCTGCTTACCAAATGGGGAGGATGCTAGGAGTAGAGATGTCTAGGTTTTGCCTAGCACTGAAGTTTTTCCTCATAGATTTAAGTAGACTGTCATCTACTTAAAGCATACTACAGGTATTCCTCATGTGGAATGATGAAATCTTGCATATGTCCTCCATTTATCAAAATGATTTTAATACAAATGTTTCAAATGACTTTGGATGTGGTCCTGATAGTGATGTGGTTCGTGTTCATTCGGACCCTGTCAGATCTTAATCTGTTTGTGGGCCCATGCGGATGGCTTTGTGCTCTAATTATGTTAGCTCCCTTTTCTGGGAGGCCAGTAAATGCTTAGAGCAGTAGTGTGCTCAGCTGTATTGCTATGTTGTGTCCACTTGGGAGTCTCTGACATAGTAAAGGGCATGAATTCCTCGCAGTTGCACAATGAATCCTGCATTTTATTGACGTGGGAACTTTGCACAGTAGTAGATTGTCTTGTCTTGCTGACATRTTTATATTAGTCGCAGCATCCTAATTGCTCTTCCTCTAAGTTCATCAAGCCCAAAGGATATAGTCTATCCTGAATATGTCTTCTCAACTTCTGTCTARTGACACAAGATTTTGCTTAGTATTCAAGCAGTATTTAAATTTAATTTTCTCTTGTGTCCTAAGTGAAAAACTTCATGTAATTTTAGAATTATTTTTAATCTCCTGATTTCCTTAGATACTGAAGGTATCTCCAAACTGTTGGAGAAGAAGCAGATGAAACTTAAGGCCACAGTAATTCAAACGAGTGAAAGCAGCAAACATGATTATGCACTGGAACCAACAAGCTGGGAACGTGATAAATTCTTCTCTAAGGCTGGTTTCATTTTACTGAGCTTTTACTTTACATACGACAGATGGCATGAACTGCCTTCCAATGGGCCCAGCTTGCTCTCAGTGGGWTACAGATCCATACAAGTAACTTACCTGGCTGCTGATCTACCTTTCAAGGGGTGAAAATACATTTTTCCCCTGGAACGTCCAATATTTCTAAGTTTTTTTGTTTCTTTGGTGTGGGGTTTTTTTTTTGTTTTTTTTTTGTTTTTTTTTTTTGAGCAACCATCCAGCAAAACTCCAGATATTCCTAATGTTTCCACATGTAAGGGATGCTTATTTTCTGGTGGAAAATCTGAATGCTTTGATTTAGAAGGGAATATATAAGTTTGTGGCGAGCAATGCATGGATGAGAGATCTGTGTTGTAGAAGAGATTCAATTTGAAGTCTGCTCAGCCTGGGTCAGAGCAACATGTTCCATCCCCAACTGCTCYGTGTCAGACAGAAACCAGTTCATCTTTATGGAAATTTTTTGGCTTAGTAGAAAATAAGTTCTAGGAAACAAGCTCCACAGCAGAGAGACAGAAGATAGACGTTTAAAAAAAGGAAGACCTTTTCCTATTTGCAAGTAGGATTTGTGAAGCATCGCTGTGCTGATATCTTCTGTGAAGCAAAATACACAACAAACTGGGGAGTTTTACTGCCAGTCAGAAACCTCTTGCTGTCATTAGATTTCCATTTCAAAAGAAGCAGTAGAAAGTTGCAGATTGGAAGCCTACRTTATCTAACCATTTGTTACTCCCCATGTACATTCATCGAATTTCTTTTAATGTCTTCTGTATAGTTTTGATTCATGAATATGCACTTAATCATACAAGTCCCATATATCTTACTTATGATTTTGGGGGTGGGGAAGGGGAATTCAGCATTGCACATTMTGACTGCAGAAGCATCAATTGTTTGTCTCTGTTCGGGAAAACACTACGAAATTGTTCCTTCTAACCATGTTAATCATGGCAGTGGCAAGAGACCAGCCAAAATGGAGCTCTGTGATTTCAGGATGAGGGCAAGTCTAGAATAGCAAACAGTGCCTGCCTTAAATCATAATTGTCCTTACAATTGCCTTTACAATCATGATGATTGCACGGGCGAAAAGAAATAAATCATTCTATCAGAACTGGCATATCCAATAACTTTATTTGCCCAAGCTAATTGTTCATACAAATCAGGGACACAGTTTATGATCTGTCATTAAAAATGTGATCCTTGCACTTGAGAGTGTATTAAAGTTGCTACAAACTTACTTTTCTAACAATTTTACTTCTTTTCAGTAATAAGATAAAAGACTTATTGCAGATTATTTTCATACATATAATAGAATGTGACAGAAGAGACAGAGAAATACTACACAGCTAAGGAATAAAAGGCTGTGTATTAGAATATATCATTGATATGAAAGTTGCAGAAATACTTTCTAATCAGTTTATCCTGTTTCATCTAGCTCTCCTCAAGTAGCCTGGCTATTAATTTTATCTATGTATTAAGTCAATGTATTCTCCTTAATTATTTTACTACYATCAAGCACAGTTCCTTAGCTGCTATGTTTATCTGGAACCAAAATAGCCTTGGATATTAATCAGCTACTATCCCCAACACTATGTTGTATCCTAGTAAATCAAGAGATTCCCCTTGATCTACATTAGGAATTTTGGAAATAGATTCCTGGTGCCATTTCTGTACACATTTCCTGACATCAGACCAGAATCTAGTTCAAATGCTGCATTGATCGTGTGCATCATATCATCCCTCTAGGCTTTGGCAGAAGTACTTGGCTTTCACATAGATTGGTCAGTAGATAAAAAGCATCCACACCTGATTCCATACCCATCTACATATTTTGATTTATCTGCTTAGAAATCTGACAACTTCAACACAGTCACCTGCTATGATTCTTATATACCATTATTCTGCATATATACATGTGTATACGTAGATACTATAGTACATATACAATGAGGTTGAAAATGGTTATATTTACGTAAACCTGCAGTAACAGCCCAGTTAGTGTATTAACACTCAYCTGAGGTGATAGAAGCTCAGGATTTTTTTCCGTCAACCAGAACCATGTCACTTGCACCTAGTGACGTCTCGGTTTCGTATCTCTGGTGCTCCTCTTAGAAACGTAGTCCTTCTGGAAGCAACCTAAATAAATAAAYACAGGTTTTGTCTCCAAGGAGACTGTGATTGTACATTGGGAATCCAAACAGGCATTCTTCAGGCACTGGGGAATCAACACAGTAGATGCTTTGTGGGAGGTGAATAAAGGAAAAAATAAAGAGAGAAAAAAAATAAATAAACCATTTGAAAAACAATCCACTCCTCGGAAAGAGGGATTTAATTATTTTAAACCCTGTTATTCTGCTAGCAAAAAGCTCCCATGCTGCACCYGTTTTATTCAATGAATGTTCATTGATTTATAAACCCACATTGCTGCCAGTGGTC
The DNA here is from genome assembly GCA_003342815.1 of Eudromia elegans. Lineage (NCBI taxonomy): Eukaryota > Metazoa > Chordata > Aves > Tinamiformes > Tinamidae > Eudromia > Eudromia elegans. Next base: position 520,202 of record PTEX01000005.1, on the reverse strand, counting down.
TGGTATCTATTTTTCATTAACTGCACATGATGCATCCTGGAAAGCCTGCGCACCAAGTTACTTTGTTGAGACTTCTGGAAATTCTTAATTCATTCAAAGTGATTCATTTTGTCCCGGTGATTTCTGAGGGATTCTGCAGTTAGGCAAGATTTTGTAATATGGATACCTAAGGCACTACATTTTCCATGTCATTTGCAGTCAAGCATGTCCATGCATTTTGCATGTCAAGCTGAGTTAAAACAGTCCCTAAAGGAGAGGAATGTCTTAACACTGCTCCTATTTGAAAGAAGGGCATTTGAAAAGCCTAGGTCTAAATTTTCCTAGAAGAGAAAAAAAAAAAAAAAAAAAAGGGGAAACAGGGAATAAATAAATAAATAAAAATGCTTGAAAGAGGACTGGCTTTTCTTCAGTATATTTGCAGGAGAAGCTCTGCTGGCTACTTACCAGAGTGGACTGCTAAGACCTAAACAGTAAGGAATCTTCACCATTCATCAGTAGTAAAATTGTACTTTGCAAACAGCTACATCTCTGCTAGTTTTCTTTGTCTTGGACTTGATATTAGATATTCATTTATATATTTTTTAGTAAGAAAAATGTGCTGTCTTTCTGAATATCTCATATTTTAAATTCTAKTCTAAAAATCCWGATATGGTGMAAATGCTTTTTAAAATGTGAAATGYATYATTTGTTAGTCACCTGTGTACGGCTCTCTCTTTATATGGTCCTGCAAAACTACAATCATATGATTGTAGATGATCCATGGAAGGAGGTTACTACTCTTGGCAACTAACCAGTTATTTGGCATGTTCTGTCTCATATCTTCAATTCTCTCAGTTCTACCCATGGGAATTCTTTATATGATGCTTCCATATTTCTGTTGAAGCCATTATTATAAGAGCTCTAAGGCTTTGGAAGGTGACTTGCATCCATCCAGAAAATCCTGAGCCCGGAAAGATCATTTCACTGCTAACTGCGGTCCAGAGATTTAAAAATKATGTATAGATAGATGTGTTGCAAACTACTTTTTGTGGTGATAGAGACACTCAGTTTGCAGAATCAAAGCAGCCTGTCCCATTCACCCCTCTTGGGTGACAAATCCTAACTTTCTTCTCTCTAACGTATTACTGACCATTATTTTCAGGCTTTCCTTCTTTTCTAGGGCTCTGATGCTTTCCTTCATTTTATTCATCCTTTTAAGATTTTGTTTGCTATAAGTGCAAGCTCATTGCACTGAAAAGAGATTTTCTTACTAAAGATTTAAATAAAAAATGTTAAGAACAATATAAATGAGATGCAGGTACTGTTTATGGATGAGTTTGAAAATTCAAAACCAAAATCCTATTTCAAAAAAATAATTTGAGGATATTAGTTGTCCTCTGTCAATGCAATAAATGTTATTCTATAGAATAACTTGTTACTTCCTCTTATTTATTTACTYCATCTTATTTATTACGTGATGTATTTCCACTCACTTTCCTACCATAATCAGAAATCTCTCCCTTTCCCTCACTGCTCTTCTCCCTCTGCATATAAAACAGGAACAGCTTAATGTTCTCTTATTTTTAAAAAAAACCCAAAGTTTCAAAACAATACTATACCTTCTTTAGTCTTTCATCCAGTGATTTTTAAGGAAGAATATTGCATCTGTCCAACATCTCCAAGYTGGATTTTAGGGGAGAAGGAGCTCTGCTAGAAACTCCCTGTTCCATTTGCATGCAGTGAGCAAAGCTTTTCGAACTGGAAGCTAGCTAGCACAACAAAACTAATAATCTTATTTTTGCAARACATACCTTGTGCTGTTTGATAACCATAAGTGATTAGAAATACAATTTTGCCTGTGGTCCAAGAAGCATTGCTGCAGACCAGCGGGGTCAGCAGTGATGCACAGGGYAGGCTGCTGCATAACAAACCGCTAACATGCTCAAAGCTTTCCTTCTTCTTCTATGAAACTACAAAGCTAGCCCAGACGGGCATTTCTTGAGATCTGATGAGATCAGAGCGCCAAGTACTACAGCCGAGGCATAGAAAGGCTGTGAAATTTGAAAATAGGAAGGAATATTTACTTGTTAATTTCCTTTTATGTGCCAGTGTTAGCTGGTGTTATGACTGAAGCTGATTAGAAGCTGGTAGAGGTTTTAAAGATTCATAGGTAATTCAAACTCAAACCTATAAATTCTGAACAATTCATACATAAATAATAGATACATTTTTATAGCATTTAATACTTTATACAAAAGATTATTTTTCTTATCTGAAGTATATAAACTTGCAACTGAAGAAAGACTGAGCATAATCCAGACATAATCCAGTATTGCTTTTTTTTTTTTTTGTCACTTCACTGTGTCAACTAACAATCCTAGCACAAATCTCAAGATATTTAATGAGTTTATAATGCCTCATCTCCCGAGCCGTTAGCTAGGAATCTGAGCTTTAAGATTCTTGTCCTCTTTCTCATGTTTCAGAACATGAACAAACCTTGAGCCTCAAGAATATTCCAGTGCTGGTTCTAGAGCCCTCAAAGTTATGTTTGTCCAGAGAGTTGCATTCTCTGTGTGTGGAATAGAACAATGATATGTTGTATGATCAGTGGATCTGGTCTAACTGCTCAAAGAAATAGTCTCATTGCACTTATTCTTCGTATAGGTGTTAGGAAAATAAAACAATATTATCTAGCCTTTTTAAAAAATACCTGCAGTTTTATTTTACAAATAACTAAACAGTTTTCTGGGGCCTTGATTAGATTTTCTTCTTTTTTTTTTTATCCAAAATATTGTTTCCCAGCAACTATAAATTTACTGACCTTAGAGACTATTTTCTCCAGGACATCATCACTCCTGAAAAATGYAGAGAGTGCTACTTCCCTTCTTCTGATAATCATTGGGATACAAACTATGCCATTTCAGCCTAAGCCCACCCAGCAATCACAGCTTTTGTAGAGAACAGAACTACCAGAAATGAGAGGAGAGGAGGAGAAAAGCATGATTGACTTAGGGAACATTATAGTCCTCAGGAGAAGGACAAGCCAAATGAGAAAGTGGGAAGAGAAGAGCAAAGCAGATCCAGGCTAGTTTGAATCTTACATGGTGACACCAAATGGGGTCCCAGGCTTAATCTCATGCAGCAAAGAGCAATCAAGAAAAAAAAAAACTCTAGCCTCGTAAACCAATCAATTTAATTTGATTTCTGAATCGTGATATTAACAAGTTATCTTCATGTTACCCATAAGACATCTAAGCATAAGCAAGTAAATAGTATCCTCTCAAACGCTACATATGCAGACACCAGCATATGGTCCATTCARTTCCTATGATAACCTTGGAAAATATCTTGGCTACAGAACATTTTCTGCTTGGCGGATTTTCAGATAGCGAAGGATGATGAGAAAGAAAAGATGAGCAATAACAGTGGTCATTCTCTGGCTCTTAGTTTTGGGCTTGTTATAAGAGACCATATTCCAAGAGTAGCTAACACAAAACTGAACAGTAATACTAAAGTGACCAGGATTCCCAGAGGCCCTAAAAACTGTTCCATGGAATATAAAATATTCAGAAAGTGATATGACCTTTCATCCCTCCTCCAGAAACAGAATCCAATTGCCCAGATTTCTGTTAACAACTCAAAACCAGAATGTTGTGCAGTTAGAATAGACACTTTTTTATGTAATGCATGGCAAAATTTTCCACTGACATCAAGAGGAAATTCTAACTCTAAATCTAACTGGGACTATTAAGCTCTTTGAGATTAATAGTGTAAAGACAATGGAGTGGGCTAGGCTTTTCTTTAATATTTATGAAGCAAATTATTTAATAGTACTTTATTTTCTCTTTGTAATGTTTTGAAGGATCTCTCCACGGCAAGATCATTTTATATCCTGCTGAATAAGTACTGGCGGGATTTACATTCATTTGTTCACYTTAGAAGCATAAGCTTAGGCAAGGTTCTAGTATTGCTTCATAGTGAAGGAAACAGGCTTAGAAATATAGTGAAGACTCCAACTATTTATTAACTTTTATTTTTCTTTTCCAGTAAATGTAAGATGGCATATTGAGTGTATCCATACACACAAATACAAATTTCATATTCACTTTTTAGGTACAAGCTTTTCAATTGCTGGTTAGCTACTAGTGGAATCAGTCTGTTAGCAACAAGACTTTCACCAGTTAAGCAAGGAATCTATTTAAACTCTGACAGTATCTTATGGATATTTAGCACTAGAAATGTGATCTTTAGAAAGAATGAAACTTGTGTGGGATGAAGCAAGTAAACAAAACCCTAATCTTACTGTTAAGAATCACAGTTGTGTGATACACACACACACAGATTCTGTTCTACAGCGCTAGGAACTCACATTCTCAGAAGCATCTCTTTTTGTACATTTTGCTTGCAATTTGTGTTTGAATTAATAAAACTTAACACTCCACCTCACCACATTTTTCTCCCAACAAGATCTTTCCATTTTTTTCTGGTATTCTGATAATGYTCTCCTTGGTAACCTAGAAAACAGCACCACCACTTCACTCATTCACATCTCAGGTTGTTACTCTCGTATGTTTTTTGTTTCCCAAAAGGATGTAGATCTAAACCAAGCTCTTGGCTTTGAAAACTAAAAATCATCTCTTCATCCAGTTGATTTCCAAAGGGCTATTCTACTCTTTTTATTTGCAGTGACTTACAGGACATGATTTCTGTTTTGATCCAAAACTGAAGCACTAAAATGCCCATTATTGATCTTGTTTATTTTCCATTACATATTCTTCGGTTTGTTATGTCTTTGGAATATTTCGCATTCCATCTTTTTGTTCTGCATTTATGAAATATGTTCTAAGAACTGCAGCTGAATTTTCAAGAGCATTTCTTTTTCTATTGATTTTTTGGCATGCAGTGTAGATGGTTTTCACAGACTTATGTGCTTTTGCTTTATGTAGTATCTCTACTTTCACTAAACATTTTGAATATAACATTCTGTATGTTGCAGAATGTCAATCATTTTCTAAGTTGTTCAAAAACTGGAACTGTAAGAGTACATTTAAATTTTTCCCCTCTCATTTCTCAACATGCAATTTTCAATAGTAAYTGGATCAAAATTTTGAGCTGAAATGTATTTGAGAGAGCTCACTGCTGTTGCTCTCTTGAAAGAATTGCAGTGTCTAATGCCAAATGAGAATTTAACAGAGTTAATGCATTTGACAAGAATTTGAAAAGCCAAAGTCAAAACCAACTGTTAAACGCATGAAATACATAAAGTTAGTCTGCAAGAAAAATGTCCTGGAAATTTTGAATTCAACATAGTACTTGGAGAACCTTCATTTTTCCTAACAATTCTGGGAGTATTTGAGTGGAAGCTAGTTGATTTTAGCAAGTCACAAGTCTACATATCATTTATACACAGCTGTATAACAGTTGTGAAAGCATCTAAAGATGAAAGATGGAATCTTGCAAGAGGATATATACTTGCTAAAAAGCACTTAAATGTTTTCTCTATAATAAAGAAAAAAGGAGAAATTCACAACAGCATATTTCTCCAGTGAAAAGTATTCAAATCGAGARCAAGACCAAAGAGAGCAAGAAGGCAGGTCTTTCTTTTTGCTTTGAGGTATTAGGCTTCAGATGATCATGGCTTTCAGCATCCGACCTTTTGCCTTCTGAGCATTTTCCTTTCTAAAGCTCCTTACGATCCACTGGCCCCTTCAAAATGAGGTTACATATATATATATATATATATATATATGTATATATTGGAAATCAGAATCAATGTCTTTGTTTCTTCTTCATTATTTTTTTCTTTTTAGTCCTAGATATGAGAGAAAGAGCTTAGTCTATGCATTGAGCCTGACTCCAATGCCCATCTTTGTTTTATTAATGTTTCCAAAGAGATCTCTGCTAAATTTTTTTATGATATGCAGTTAGCAACCTAGTGGAGCACGGAGAGTGAGTTTACAGTTAAAGTTCAATTGATTTTTTGAGTTCAAAGGACCAGTATAGTTGAGAAATCATCCTTGGTGACACACAACATGTCTTTTATCAAATCAAAGACGAGCTATGTCCTCACTTAAGGGTATTTCATTTGTATTCTCATACACATTAGGATGGAAYAAAGCTGCAGAACAAAAAGATTGTCTAAATTAGAGAAGGAAATGAGGTTTTCTCCAGGGCTGTTTTGAAAATTCATATTTAATGAAGAGCCATAGGACACTTAAGTCCCAAAGGAAAACTCTGAAGAAAATGACCCAGGGGAGATGCTCCTAGCACAGGCAGCACTCGAGGAAGTACTAGCGAGTCTCCACTGAGACTCCCAGCACACCTCAGAGATCCAGCCAGACAAGGAATGTAGTGACAGCTGTTCTCTGGAGTTGTGCTGTTATAGCTTTATAATCATGAACTTGCCTTCCGTTTCGCTGGGATGTGTATCTTGCACTCAGTTTTCAACTTGTCTCATGTAGCTTGTGGTGCCAGGTCTTCTGCAGAAGAACTCCCACTCCACCTCCTGGTTGCTGACGTCTGGGACCAAACAGGTGGACTGACACAATTCTGAGGAGTTCCAAGTTCGCCATAAGGAAGGAAGAGAAGTTCCTTAAATCTTTATAAAAATATAGTAAGCAGAAAGGAATAAGAAGCTTCWGGTCTTCCACTTTCATAACAGCTTACTTAAGTAGCACAGAGAGAGAGAGAAGAAAGTTCTGATTTTTAAAATATCTTAAAAACATGTCATTTTGATAATTGAAAGCAGCTTTTTAGTAAGTATTGTAACCTTTTACAAGATATCAGTGCAAGATATTTAAACAGTACTGTATTACTTCAGATAAATAAGTTTTTTCCCACTTAGTGCTTCASTGATTTCCTAATGTTTGCAAAAATAAAAATTTTTAGCTAACCACATTTTTATAGATATAAACAATTGATACATTCAAAAATCTAATAGTTTTGTTTGCTATAAATGGAATATATTGAAATCATTTTCTGATTTGTAATAATTAATTTTTCCTGAGAAATGATTAATGCGGAAAACAATGTAAATATGGTAATGTATAGAATTCTCAGACTCTAGAAGACAAAAAAATATGTTTTTTTTAAGTGRAAGATGTTACACAGGTCAAGTATGAATGTTTCCAGTAAAGTATTCTTTCTTTTCTTTCTTCTTTTTTTTATATATTTTCAATGGGAAAAATACTCTTAGATGTGTACATTTATCTTCAATCTGTCAAGCTGGGACTCATCCTACCTACCTTTATTTAGACTTAACTGGACAAAGAGGATTGTGGCCTCCCAGGCTGACATTTACATTACAGGCCTCTCCTGTTGACATTGCCATCGTAGGACAGCTATGTAGGTAATTAACTAAATTAAAGGTCAGTTTAGGACATCTCAACAAATCTAGGCGTGGTCTTTCCAATAAAATTAGTGGCACCTTCAAATGGGCTTGTCAAGGATATTTCATRCGATGAAGGTCACCTTCGGTTTCGGTTGAAGTTCTTCAGTATTCCGTGAGTTTAAATGTTTTSGGTTTGCAAGGCCATTGAAACCCATGATGGGAGAAGAAGGTAGCACACCAGCGTGCACAAAAATTCATGTGTGGGGGAAAGGGTGAAAACAATACTCTTAAGTCTTCCAGCTGTACATGGATATATTTTTCTAATTAGAAGCAAAGGAAGGCCGAATGTAGGCCAAATGTAGGCAGAGACTAAGCAATCCTTGAACCCCCTATCACCCAGGCTGCCCTTCCCAACTTCCTGCTCCCCAAGGATCAATTCTTTGCCCTGTAGTCATTGACAAAATGCCTATAAGCCCTTCACCTCTTTGTCTTCTTCTCCATTGTTGTTATTAGCATCTRTAAGGCTACAAATAGCCTATGTAAGTGAATGTGCACCAGACCTGCTGAGTTGTGCTTAGCTTTTCTGACTGGAAGAAGTGGCACATACACTACAGTGCAGTTAAATATAAAAATAACACCTGATTGTTAAACATGTGAAATAGCTTCCCTTTAACATTTGGAAACACAATTAAAGTTCATATTTGTCCTTGAGGTGATGTAAAGGTAGTCCAACACTGGTACTATATACTGTATAATTTGAGAAACAGAAGGTGATATTATAAAAAATAAAAAGGTTCCTAAAACCATGCAGGAGAGGTGCAATTAGGAAGGTACAAGAAACTTTAGCTTTGCCATTTTCAAACCATTAAGAGCTTCACTTTACAACCTTCATTATTATTTTTTATATCTTTTTTCCTGTGAAGGCAATAGTATTCCTCAAAACTTTGCAGAACATTGACAACTAATTTTTCAGGTCTCCCTGGGGCCGACTCTGTTGTTGCTATGAGGACAAAGTGACCTCTTCTTTCTTCTCCCCAAACCTGCCATGTGTTCTCAGTGTTTGCTTTCTSTCCCCTGCATAAAAGGAATGAGATGCTGTGTGCATCCTTGTGTCAAAGTGCAGGAGAAACAAGGTTGTGATGTTGTTGGTACTTTTAGATGAAAAAAGGTTGTGACCAGCAATTCGAAATCTGGTTAGTGTTGCTAAGGATTATTCTGCAATATTACACGTAGAACATTGGCTATGGCCAGGGATGTTGTGGAGGTGAGATTTATCYGTGACATTCATGTCCCCCAAACCGTATTGCAAAATAGTCTACATGGAGGAGTTAGCATTTGAAAATAAACTGTACTTGGGGTAACCATGGCGACTTAGGCATAGATGCACTGAAGATAACACATGTTACAACATGATAATATGAACATAAAAAGTAAATGCTTCCTTTTCCCAAATGCTTCCTTTTCCCTATTTAGCCTGAGCAGCTTCCCAGCAGGAAAGCTGAGTCGAGGAAGGAAAGATTCTTCCTTATCAGGGAGTCCGACTGCAAGAAATCCCACAGCAAACCACAACAGAGCTCATCAGAAGGATAAGGTCAAATATATGACAATTAATGTGGARGACTTGTAAAAATGTCCTGCAGCTAATCTATAATCCATTAAAAAGATAAAGCAGTGGCTTTCGGATAGTGGTTTTGGCTGTGTGTGTTTTGGTTAACCACAGTTTATGGGAAAGGTTCAGWCCTGTTAATAATGCCTTAGTAATAGCAAACCTGTCTGTCCAATCACAAGTAGAACTACCAGGTGTCATATTTATCCCTATTTTGGTTTTGGAGGATTTCTAGGCATCTRGAAGTTGAGGAGCAGAAAAACAGTGCAAGCAGCTCAAAAATGCCTTTAAGGATAGGAGTTTAGTGGGAATAATGCAACCTCCTTTTTAGGCAGTAATGCAGAATAATAAAAACAGTAGTGCTTAAGACTGTGAACAGTCTCCGTGTAGAAGAATTACGTGGATAATTCAAAATTGACACTGAGGCATAAGCAGACGACAATCCAAGGAGAGAATAGGGATACTACCATTGGAGGTATCAATAAAGTGAGAGTGAGTTATGCAGCTACTGCTTTAGAAAAGGAAGGCATTAAACTRCACTCAGTAAGCTGGAAACAATAAAGCCTTTAAAAGCACTGGTCTCCCAAGAAAAGAAATGTTTGAAAGAAGAACACAAAAACTTATTGTGACAAAGATGTCAAAAYAATGAAATCTTTCACATATTATTCCATCATAATAGTGTGTATCAAACAGTCCATGCTACCGTGAAATAGTAAGTTAAATGAAGGAATAGCTCAGGTTTAATGCATAATGGGAAAGAGGAGGGAGATATTTAAGTGAATGATAGGCAGCTGAGGACTGCCCCAATAAAGGGATCATATCTGAGGACTGAAATACACATTGGACACTAATCCACAGRGGATGAATATAGTAGCTGGGTTCTTAAAATGCCTCTTGTATCACCCACRCAGAGRAAAAAKACAGCTGAAATGRGGGAAAATAAATAAATAAAAACTGCAATCCYTGACAAACAGGATGACTTCRTCTGYGGGAAACACATTGTTCCACATACAGGGTAAGATACAAAATCACAGTGTCATAAGGCTGTGATATGTCCTAATTCTACAAGTAAGGGGTGAGAACAGAATCATCTTTGTTTTGCAGTATTTTAAGCAGTCATAGTTGCATTAGGAGGGGGCATGGTAAAAACTGCCAAGCCTTATCCTACAAGTGGTAAGATGCTACCCAGTAGCTACTGTGCTACTGCTGTGGTGGAAAGMCGGAGTGGCTCTGAAATAATAATAGCAATAATCATCATCATCGTCATGATAACCTCTTTTATATACCTTGGGTGGATCTTCATTCCTGTCAGCTGTTGAAACCAATAGAAGGCAAGAATGAGATTTTGAAATGCACTTTTAAGATTTCAGAGCAAGAACAAGCTGTAGACTATTTTAATAGCATATTCTAATAATGCTACTGTCTTTAGTAATAGTCACTACAAAATCAATACATTATTTTTTGGTCCCTATTAAAACAGATTAAATTTAATTAGGAAATAAAAGATCTTTGGAGAGAGAGCAGTGTGTATATCCATGTGTGTGTCTGCAAATATACATATAAAGATATACCTATACAGATAAAAGTTTTCCATCTGCYTATTCAAGGACAAGCTTTGCAGCCCAGTCAAACACCTCTGCAGCTGCAAGCCTGCAGGGCTGCCTGTTGAAGCAAGGCTGCAGTCCAGCAAGTACAACATTGCACTAAGGGGTTAACTTAACACCTCCCACATTCATTTTATTCATAGTATGTGTGACTTTTATGTGACTCTTTCCTCCTTCATCTTTCTGCTCTGGTCCAACATTAACTCTGACAGATGATTTTATCTGTAAAATTATTCTTTGCCTTTGTCATTTTCTTGTTTTCCTTTTTTTTTTTTTTTTTTTTGTAAAATTATTCTTTGCCTTTGTCATTTTCTTGTTTTCCTTTTTTTTTTTTTTTTTTT